>OX336394.1:470381268-470644628 GCA_946902985.2 Meconema thalassinum | reverse complement strand
CCCTGGGAGCGTGCGTCACGTGAGCGCAAGAGTCACGCCATCAGACTGCGCGACCCCTTCCCCTGAGAGCGTGCGCCACGTGAGCGCAAGAGTCACGCCACCTGACTGCGTGACCCCTTCCCCTGAGAGCGTGCGTCACGTGAGCGCAAGAGTCACGCCACCAGACTGCGTGACCCCTTCCCCTGAGAGCGTGCGTCACGTGAGCGCAAGAGTCACGCCACCTGACTGCGCGACCCCTTCCCCTGAGAGCGTGCGCCACGTGAGCGCAAGAGTCACGCCATCTCACTGCGCGACCCCTTCCTCTGAGAGCGTGCGCCACGTGAGCGCAAGAGTCACGCCATCTCACTGCGCGACCCCTTCCCCTGAGAGCGTGCGCCACGTGAGCGCAAGAGTCACGCCATCTCACTGCGCGACCCCTTCCCCTGAGAGCGTGCGCCACGTGAGCGCAAGAGTCACGCCATCTGACTGCGCGACCCCTTCCCCTGAGAGCGTGCGCCATGTGAGCGCAAGAGTCACGCCACCTCACTGCGCGACCCCTTCCCCTGAGAGCGTGCGCCACGTGAGCGCAAGAGTCACGCCACCTCACTGCGCGACCCCTCCCCCTGAGAGCGTGCGCCACATGAGCGCAAGAGTCACGCCATCTCACTGCGCGACCCCTCCCCCTGAGAGCGTGCGCCACGTGAGCGCAAGAGTCACGCCACCTCACTGCGCGACCCCTTCCCCTGAGAGCGTGCGCCACGTGAGCGCAAGAGTCACGCCATCTCACTGCGCGACCCTTTCCCCTGAGAGCGTGCGCCACGTGAGCGCAAGAGTCACGCCACTTCACTGCGCGACCCCTTCCCCTGAGAGCGTGCGTCACGTGAGCGCAAGAGTCACGCCACCTCACTGCGCGACCCCTTCCCCTGAGAGCGTGCGCCACGTGAGCCCAAGAGTCACGCCATCTCACTGCGCGACCCCTTCCCCTTAGAGCGTGCGCCACGTGAGCGCAAGATTCACGCCATCTGACTGCGCAACCCCTTCCCCTGAGAGCGTGCGCCACGTGAGCGCAAGATTCAAGCCATCTGACTGCGCGACCCCTTCCCCTGAGAGCGTGCGCCACGTGAGCGCAAGAGTCACGCCATCTCACTGCGCGACCCCTTCCCCTGAGAGCGTGCGCCACGTGAGCGCAAGAGTCACGCCACCTCACTGCGCGACCCCTTCCCCTGAGAGCGTGCGCCACGTGAGCGCAAGAGTCACGCCATCTCTCTGGGCGACCCCTTCCCCTGAGAGCGTGCGCCACGTGAGCGCAAGAGTCAGGCCATCTCACTGCGCGACCCCTTCCCCTGAGAGCGTGCGCCACGTGAGCGCAAGAGTCACGCCATCTCACTGCGCGACCCCTTCCCCTGAGAGCGTGCGCCACGTGAGCGCAAGAGTCACGCCACCTGACTGCGCGACCCCTTCCCCTGAGAGCGCGCGCCACGTGAGCGCAAGAGTCACGCCATCTCACTGCGCGACCCCTTCCCCTGAGAGCGTGCGCCACGTGAGCGCAAGAGTCACGCCACCTCACTGCGCGACCCCTTCCCCTGAGTGGGTGCGCCACGTGAGCGCAAGAGTCACGCCATCTGACTGCGCGACCCCTTCCCCTGAGAGCGTGCGCCACGTGAGCCCAAGAGTCACGCCACCTCACTGCGCGACCCCTTCCCCTGAGAGCGTGCGCCACGTGAGCGCAAGAGTCACGCCACCTCACTGCGCGACCCCTTCCCCTGAGAGCGTGCGCCACGTGAGCGCAAGAGTCACGCCACCTCACTGCGCGACCCCTTCCCCTGAGAGCGTGCGCCACGTGAGCGCAAGAGTCACGCCACCTCACTGCGCGACCCCTTCCCCTGAGAGCGTGCGCCCCGTGAGCGCAAGAGTCACGCCATCTCACTGCGCGACCCCTTCCCCTGAGAGCGTGCGCCACGTGAGCGCAAGAGTCACGCCATCTGACTGCGCGACCCCTTCCCCTGAGAGCGTGCGCCACGTAAGCGCAAGAGTCACGCCACCTCACTGCGCGACCCCTTCCCCTGAGAGCGTGCGCCACGTAAGCGCAAGAGTCACGCCACCTCACTGCGCGACCCCTTCCCCTGAGAGCGTGCGCCACGTGAGCGCAAGAGTCACGCCATCTGACTGCGCGACCCCTTCCCCTGAGA
This sequence comes from Meconema thalassinum, assembly GCA_946902985.2. Taxonomy (NCBI): domain Eukaryota; kingdom Metazoa; phylum Arthropoda; class Insecta; order Orthoptera; family Tettigoniidae; genus Meconema; species Meconema thalassinum. The sequence continues at coordinate 470,642,460 of OX336394.1, read as the reverse complement.
GCGTGCGTCACGTGAGCGCAAGAGTCACGCCATCTCACTGCGCGACCTCTTCCCCTGAGAGCGTGCGCCACGTGAGCGCAAGAGTCACGCCATCTCACTGCGCGACCCCTTCCCCTGAGAGCGTGCGCCACGTGAGCGCAAGAGTCACGCCACCTGACTGCGCGACCCCTTCCCCTGAGAGCGTGCGCCACGTGAGCGCAAGAGTCACGCCATCTCACTGCGCGACCCCTTCCCCTGAGAGCATCGCCACGTGAGCGCAAGAGTCACGCCACCTGACTGCGCGACCCCTTCCCCTGAGAGCGTGCGCCACGTGAGCGCAAGAGTCACGCCACCTCACTGCGCGACCCCTTCCCCTGAGAGCGTGCGCCACGTGAGCGCAAGAGTCACGCCATGTCACTGCGCGACCCCTTCCCCTGAGAGCGTGCGCCACGTGAGCGCAAGAGTCACGCCATCTCACTGCGCGACCCCTTCCTCTGAGAGCGTGCGCCACGTAAGCGCACGAGTCACGCCACCTCACTGCGCGACCCCTTCCCCTGAGAGCGTGCGCCACGTGAGCGCAAGATTCACGCCATCTCACTGCGCGACCCCTTCCCCTGAGAGCGCGCGCCACGTGAGCGCAAGAGTCACGCCATCTCACTGCGCGACCCCTTCCCCTGAGAGCGCGCGCCGCGTGAGCGCAAGAGTCACGCCATCTCACTGCGCGACCCCTTCCTCTGAGAGCGCGCGCCACGTGAGCGCAAGAGTCACGCCACCTCACTGCGCGACCCCTTCCCCTGAGAGCGTGCGTCACGTGAGCGCAAGAGTCACGCCATCTCACTGCGCGACCCCTTCCCCTGAGAGCGTGCGCCACGTGAGAGCAAGAGTCACGCCATCTCACTGCACGACCCCTTCCCCTGAGGGCGTGCGCCACGTGAGCGCAAGAGTCACGCCACCTCACTGGGCGACCCCTTCCCCTGAGAGCGCGCGCCACGTGAGCGCAAGATTCACGCCATCTCACTGCGCGACCCCTTCCCCTGAGAGCGCGCGCCACGTGAGCGCAAGATTCACGCCATCTCACTGCGCGACCCCTTCCCCTGAGAGCGTGCGTCACGTGAGCGCAAGAGTCACGCCATCTCACTGCGCGACCCCTTCCTCTGAGAGCGTGCGCCACGTGAGCGCAAGAGTCACGCCACGTCACTGCGCGACCCCTTCCCCTGAGAGCGTGCGCCTGTCTAGACAAGTTTGAGTGCGGCTTCTCTGAGCTGTTTTCTATGTGTTGTGGGCTTCTTGTCGCAGTTTAGAAAATTGATAAGTTGTTTGTGTTTGGTGCAATAACTGTTCTTCAATAATTTTTTAGTGGAATTGTGTCAGAAAGTGGTAACGGTAAGTGTTTATAAGCAGTTGTTTTATCGTCTGAGCAAGAATACGCATGAGTACCATTTTTGTGGTTATGGTCTCGTGTGTTTTAGATGGAACCTCAAGTAAATCTACACGGTGATGGTGACAGTCGATGTAATTTGTGCATTCCTTGTTCGAAATCCAAGAAAAGAAGGAGTATTTTCGTTGAAAAAAGGAACGGTAGCGCGTTGTGAGAAACTGAAGTCATGTCACAGAGAATGTTACTCTGGTTTTACCTCAAGAGACTCTCATGACAAGCACGATAAAAGCGCACTGGAAATAGAGCCAAAACAGATTGGAAGAAGTGCATATTTTGTCAGGATGATTCGAAAAAGGAACCCGTGCGGCAAGTGCAAACTAAAGCCTTGCAAGCAACTATAATCAAACTAACGTCTATTGATTATAACCTTAATTTGAGATTATCGGGCATAGAAGATTTAATTGTGTACGTGGCCAGATACCACTCTGTCTGCCTGTTAAAATGTCAAAAAATACAGAAGAAATTGCGTTCCCTGTTAGGTGGAGGGCAGAATGGTGGTGATAGGGAAATCCAAGGTGACGGGTCCCTATATGACTCTGGAAGTTTGTTTCGAACCTCGCCTTTCCATCAAACTTGCAGAAAGTTGCGGGTCGCTGCTTCAAAGGGACAGGTATTTTTGATCATTTCTTTTTTCCACTATATTTAACCATTAATGGGGGACCATGCTAATTTATAATGAAGCCCCGTTCGGCTGCCAGCAGGAAACATCAAGTCGGTACCTTAGTAAAAAAAAGTACATAGGTTTGACTCAATAGTAGCTAAAAATATGTAATTGCTCTGTAGAAGCAATTTTGATTCCAAAAATTTATTTTTGGAAAAGAAGTAACAAATATGTACTTATACACTTACGCTCATAAAGAACAGCCCATCCCCCCTTTCAATCAGTTAAACGTTTGTTTTCTGTTCCTTTATTGCTTTTGTTGGAGGAAATTTGTTTTTCCTTTCCTTTATTACAGGTGTTAAAACTTTGCGATGTGTGGACGAGGTTTTCTAACCTATTAGGCGCACCTCCTCCTTCTTCCTTCGTTTCACATCGAGCCACGTTCAAAAAAAAAAACAACGAGAAGTTGTCGGTGATGTCTATTATTTCTACCAGGCGTTAGGTAGGGGTATCGAGAAACGTCAGACGTTGTTAATACCCTCCGCCATCCAGCACAAGCTCACAGCTTCGTCCGTTCTTTGTACAGATGACGACATTCCCAGTAACATCCCTCGTCAAGATACTCGCTCAGATTTTAACGCAATTGTCTACGCAGCGCTCAAAATACGTCATGATTTGGGAGAGTAAGATGGCCACATCTCATTGAACATGTCAAATGAAAACATTGGCGATATTGTTCCAGATAGCTTGTTTTTATTCTTAATTAAGCATGCTGACCAAAGGGCAAGATGCAATCGACAATTTTTCTTATGAATACCTTGAAGATCTGGGTGATAATCAAAGCGACGACTCGGAATCAGAATCAGAAACACTCGAAGCTTCATCTGCAAATACAAGCTCAGATAAGGTCACTCTTTCAATTCCGCAAGATATTATATATGCAGTCAGCAAAGGAAAGAAACTTAAGCCAAAACACCTAGGCTTAGGCCTTGCTTTGCATCAAGGTACCTGCTCGAAAAAAATTGTCACTCTATTTCACAAAGCTGGCCATTGTGGAAGTTACCGACAGGTACTGCAAGTGGATTCCACGCTAGCAAGTCTGACACTCAAGTCTCCGGTGCTGTTACTCCACAAAACCTACAGCAAACAAATAATCAGCAAGAGCCACTAGTCCAACTGACTGCCGATAATATCGACATAATTACAGATACTTTAAACGTTGCGCGTCATGCCTTGTTTGTTAAGGTGAAAACCCCAGAATCTCTTCCGCCGACCAGCGCAGTGCTTTTGGAACATATTAAACGAAGTCACTACCAATCTTCAGTGTGGGAGAACGGTCACCTACCTGACCCCGTCCTGTCACCAATCACAGACTGCGGATGGAAGGAAGAACCAGACGGCTACATCCCCATTCTCACCACGCTTGAACCCATTCCAAAGGCTACTATCAATATTGTTGTTTGCGGTTGCAAAACGATTGTTCTACAACGCTTTGTAAATGCCGCCAGGCTAAATTAATTTGTACCTCAATGTGTTCTGTTCCGGATCTTGAACAAACTCGAAAAAATATGATGAGAATGATGATTAAATGATTAATGTAATTTTCAAAAGGCCAGTATAATTACTATAAATTTGCCATTCGTCATTGCCTTCGGGAAGCGTGGTATACTTATTCTTGCGACACATGTAGTATTTTATTGCATTTTACCAAAAAGTAAAAAAATAGCCTCAACAACCTTGTGACACTCATTAAACGCCAAACTAAAATCCAAAACAGACATATTGGCAAAAATATACAATAAAAAGAAAAATAATGTGTATGCAATATCAAATCAAGAAATGATTTTTGCCAAATGCAACGTCAATCCACTCAAAATAATTTCATGATTTCTCAGTATTTTTTCGTTCTAAAACGGTCAACTAGTTGCTTTAACACTATGTAACAACTAGAATAGTATTTTTATACACAAATAACCAGATTAACGGTCGTAAAATGTCGGCCCCGAGTCGTGAAGTTGAGGAAATGTCCGCCATCTTGGACACCATCTTGAATTCTGAGCCTACAGCCAAGGCTAAATAATTGCTTGCACAATCTGTCACAGTTACTATCGCATTCTACTACACAAATAACCCTATAAACGGTCTTTAGATGAAGAAAATCGGCCTCGGGAGTGGAACTATCGTACTAGTAAGAAAACGTCCACCATCTTGGGCGCCATCTTGAACTCTGAGCTTTCGGACGAAATTCGGGAGTGCCAACATCGAAATTCGTGTTCAGCAGGTCCGAATTGGTATTAAAAACACATTTGGCAAAATGTTACCCAAAATGCCAAAATATCGAAAAGTGGACCAGTCTATACAGTATTACCACGAAAGTTTAAATCTTCTCTACATGTACTGTATAATAAGCTTTGCATATGGTAAGGTATATGGCGTCATGCAGGAGTGACTTAAAGTATCTTTGAAGTACGGGTCGGTTTGTCACAGGTTACTTGATTATGGTATCTCCCAGGTACGGGTAAACATGTGCTTCGTCAATTGTCTTCTCCCGGAATATTTGACATCTCACCACTGTGATTATGCAAGTGGGTCATCAAATATACTCTCGAACCACACTTGTATACTCAAACACCACATGAATATTGGTAAACAAGTGTTTAAAATGTCCTCTCCGAGAATATGCTACATGAACAAGGCTTCTAGCCGTTATGGGTTAATATGTGTATATTCAGATTTATTATCTCAAATTCAAATGATTTTCCAAGAACATCGTTTCTATGCTCTACCACTAGGGGTAGGCATGTGGTTCTTCAAATAACTTTAAACAGCAAATTTGCTTTCGCATGTACCGCACAAGTACTTTTTCTCAAAACTATGTATAACGTGCGAATCTACAAATCTCCAACCCGAGCTATTGAGACTTCGCATATGTTACACGAGTATGGATTTCTCACCACAATGCGTTAACGTGGGAGTCTTCACATCTCCTGCCCGAGGAAATTTGGCTTCGCATCTGCTTCATGCGTTTTCATGTGGCTCATCAAATTCTGTTTCCGAGCAAATTTGGCATTGCATATGCTACACGAGAATTGCCTGTAACCACTATGCGCTAGCATGTGAGTTTTTAAACTCCCATTAAGAGAAAATTTGGCTTCGCAAGTGCTACTTGAGAACGGTTTGCTACCATTATGCGATAGCATATGAGTCTTTAAGTGGCTTTTCAGCCTAAATCTGACCTCGCATATGCTGCACGCGAATGGTTTGTCACCACTATATATTAGCATGTGAATCTTTAGAGTACCCCTCACAGAAAATTTGGCCTCACAAACATTACACGAAAACGGTTAGTCACTAGTATGCGTTCCCATGTGAATCGTTAAATTGTCTTTCCGAGTAAATTTGGATTCGCATACCCTACAGGAGTATGGTCTCTCACCTTTATGTGATAACGTGTGAGCCCTCAAAGCTCCACACCGAGCAAATTTGGCTTCGCATAGATTACATGAGTATGGCTTCATACCGCTGTGAATTATCATGTGGCTCTTCAAATTCTCTTTCACAGCAAAGTTGGCTTCACATATACTACATGAGTATGGTCTCTCATTACTATGAATCAGCATGTGTCTCCTCAAATTCCGTTTCACAGCAAATTTGACCTCGCATATGCCGCACGTGAACGGTTTCTCACCACTATGCGTTAGCATGTGATTTTTTAAAGTCGTATTCCGAGTAAATTTGGATTCACATATGTTACACGAGTAAGGTTTCTCACCACTATGCGTTATCGTGTGAGTCTTCATATCACTCTTCCGAACAAATTTGCGTTCGCATATGTAACAAGAGTATGGTTTTCCACCGCTATGGATTAGCATGTGTTTCTTCAGATTCGAATTGCTAGAAAACTTGGCCTCGCAAATGGTACAGGAGAACCTTTTCCCACCACTATGCATTAACATGTGAATCTGGAATTTCTCATTCCGAGTAAATTTGGCTTCGCATATCCTACACGAGTACGGCTTCTTACCACTACGGATAAGCAGGTTAGTCTTCAATTTGGGCTTGATCGTAAGTTTTCTTCCAGATACGGTGCTAGTGGAATGTCGCAATGTGTAAGTATTCGAAGTATCAGGATATAATAACCTGAAATCAGAGTTACAAATAAATTGCAGTGCGCCCTTAATTCTATTGAATTATCTCAGATGAATAAATCATTCGCCGTCTAGAGATCTAACTAACGATATGAAGTATTGGAGCAACATGAATATTATATAGGTACAACAAGGATTTTTTTTATCACGTGCCAGGAACTGATCTAGTTTCTACACTTAAAATTGTTTTTTTTATAGAATGATCATTTTAAAATTACTCATGTATTATGCAGAAAATAAGTGTGTCATGTCGGAGTATTTGGAATCATAAAATTCATGTCATCATCATCATCTTGAGCAGTTTCCAACCGCTGGTCGGGTCTGCTTGGAACATAAGCCTCTCCATCGTTTCCTGTCCATCCACCATCTCTCGTCATTTACTGTGTCCCAGCACACTCCTCTTTCCTCCATACTCTTCTTAACTCCTTTTGTCCATCTGTCCCTTGGTCTTCCCTTTGGCCTCCTTCCCGTCATTTCCATTCAAAACATCTTCTTCGGTATCCTCTCCTCTTGCATCCTCCTCACATGTCCATACCATTGTAGCCTAGATCGCTCTATTCTATTTTGCAATGGTTCCTCTCTTACCATCTCTCTGACTCTCTCATTCCTTACTCTGTCCATTCTTGTCACTCCTACCCTACTCCTCTGGAACTTCATCTCCACTGCTCGTATTTTATTCTTGTCCCTTTCCTTCATCACCCATGTTTCTGAACCATATGTCAAAATTGGTACAAAGTAGGTCTTGTAGATGATTACTTTACATTTTTGTGGTACATCTTTATTCCATAACATCCCCCTAACACTCTTGAAAAATCCATCTGCGCACCTTCCCCTTTCATTTATTTCCATCCTATTGCTTCCCTTTTCTTCAATTATGCTTCCCAAGTACTTGAAACATTCTACTTTCTGCAACTGCTGTCCTCCAAGTGTTATGCCCATATCCAGTCTGTTCTTCTTCCGCGTTGTGATGACCACTTCACTCTTTTGTGCTGAGAACTTCATCCCATATGATAACACAACCTTCTCCCACTCATCTAATTGCTCTTGTACTTCTTCCTCATCCTCTCCCCATACCAGAAGGTCATCAGCAAACAACATTGCCTTCATTTTCCTTTCACCAATGCTATTTACCACTTTTCGTACGATTTCATCCATCACCACTATAAATAACAGGGGTGAGAGAGCACTTCCCTGTTTCAGACCACTCTCCAGTTGAAACCATTCCGTTCTCTCTCTTCCCACCTTTACACAGCTTTTGCTTCCCTCGTACATTGCTTTCACTCTTGCCACTGTCTCCTTGTTCACTGCTTTTGCTCTCATTGCTTCCCATACCTTGTTTCTATGCTTTCATATGCTTTCTCAATATCCACGAAGGTCATCACCAGATCTTTCCCATATTCATAATGGTGTTCTTGTAGCTGTCTTACTGCAAAGATGAGGTCAACTGTTGACCTTCCTGGTCTGAATCCATACTGTTCTTCCCTCATGTATAAATTCATGTATAAATATGTAATTCATATTAATTTCAATAGGGTTGTTTTGTACATGGTAAAGGGTAATTATAACCACAAGATCATGTCATCTGCCTGAAGTCAGCCTGATCCTTAATCTGTTCATTAATTGAATGGTTGGGGATAATGTGTGCTGATTCACGCTTGCTCTGCGAGTGTTCAACCTTTCCTCTTCCATATTTTGTCGCTTAAACAGCATGGCTGTGCGAGGATATAACGATTATTTAATGGGGTCACCAGCTGACTGACGAAGTATATGGTATTACAGGTGACAGAATGTTATGGATTATGGTGAATATTTTGGATGGTTCGACGAAATGGGTTGAATCCCTTATGTAAGACTGTGAAAAATTGTCAACCATCGCCGTTCAACCAAATGCTATTTTGGTGAGTTTTGATGTAGAGTCCTTGTTCACCACAGTGCCGGTGGACTCGGTCATGTCCCTCATCAAGGATTTGTTTCCTGAGGACATTGCCCGATTATTCCACCACTGCTTGTGTTCCAGTTATTTCTTGTGGGATGGTAAATTTTACGAGCAGATTGATGGTGTGGCCAAGGGAAGTCCACTCTCAGCTGTCGTGACAATTTTTTTTATGGAACATTTTGAGAGGGAGGCTATATCTTCGGCGTCTTTCAAACCTGTGGTTTGGTGGAGGTATGAGGATGATACGTTCGTGGTGTGGGAGGAGGGTTCTGAGAAACGGAACCACTTTCTGAACCACCTAAGTCAGCTGCATCCTTCAATCCACTTCTCAATGGAGCTAGAGTAAGGTGGATGCTTACCTTTTTTGGATGTTCTTGTGAGGAGGAAGGCGGATGGCTCCATGGAGCAAAGCGTCTACCGTAAGCCAACTCACACTAACCGTTATTTACATGCAGACTCCCACCACCATCCAGCACAAAAACAAGTAATTGTAACAACTCTAGCCAAAAGAGCGGAACGTATTTCTGAGGCATCAACTCTTCAGGAAGAGTTACATGCGTTACAAACCATGTTTAAGGGTAATGGTTATAATGAATCCACTATATATAGGTCGCTACATCCCAGACGGAGGGATAGACAACCTTCTCAGAGCTCCGACGTGAGGGGAACTGCTTACCTCCCTTATATTCACAACACTACTGACCGCGTTGCTAAAATTCTCCGCAAGCACAAGATAAAAACAGTTTTCGGCACTATGACGAAAATTGGTCAACGTTTAGCACTAAACAAAGATATTTTATCCTCAATACTACAACCTGGGGTGTATGAAGTCCCTTGTACTTGCGGAAAAGTCTACATTGGAGAAACAAAACGGTCCATTGCAACGCGTATCAAAGAGCTTCAAAGGAACATCCGTCTAAACCAACCTGACAAATCAGCTATAGCTGAACATGCCCTGTCTTCAGGGCACGATGTATGTTTGAAAGATGCTCATGCGCTTGCCCTTATTAAGCACAACTGGTCTAGAATTATAAGGGAGGCAGTTGAATTCTTAAAAATCCCAATAATTTCAACAGAGACACTGGATATCAGCTAAGTGACACTTGGCTACCAGTTATTAAGGATCTAGGAAGATAGTTCATCTCAGTCTCTCTGTTCTTCACCTATTTCAAATTGTACTTTTTTCCTCTACGGCTACAGAGCCTGGATTTGTTCTCCTTTGTTCGTCACTGGAGGAGTCTCCATCTGTTTTTTCGCCGTTGCCTGTATGACGTTAGATATCGTTCAGATACACCTCCCTTTTGTTTAAGTTTCCTTATATCCATCTAACCCTCCCACCTCTTCTTTTGGACATCCTCATTCTTCGAGGAGTCTCTATATTTTCACCCCGCCCCCTTTACCTTCTCCTTACTTGCTACTCTGTCCGCCGTTCTACCATGGTCCATACAGTAATTTCTGGCAGCTGCTCTCTGGTGACGAACCGAGGAATTTATCTATATTTTTTGTAATTTTTGTAATCTCATTGATATACTTTCTTGGGCCAAATTGTTTGATTTCCATTGATAAAGGAGGCAATGTTTCTCCGAAACGTATGGTTATAATCTAAATACACACGGCATTAACCCAAAAAACATGAATTACTTATAGATTCTGTTGTTGTTGATTAACTTAGGGGCTTTGCGACATCATGATCATATAGCCCCATGAACTTGAGTGAGTATAGAATTTTTCTAATAACATGTGTTACGATGATGGCTGTAGTAGTATGTGTACTTGTAATTCAAATGAGGATTGGAAAAGAGGTTGCTGTGGCCTTCAGTTAAGAACTATCCCGGTATTTATTTCGAGTAGAAGTATGAAACTACGGGAAACAATTTCCAAATGTTGCCTCGGGAGGCACAGTGTAGCCTATTTTAGGTCAACCCCATGCAGTAGGGTTTGTGTTAATTTGTCTGATAACCTGCATTTACGATAAAAATATAACCAGCTTATACATAAGTTAAATGAATAATATGCATGGATCGTTTGCTTCTCTGGGCCGAGAGGAACAAACCACAGTTTTAACTATTTGGGGTTAACTTTACACACGACAGGAACTTGTTTCGCAATGCACGTGAGAAACAGAGCGACTGATGCATTAATAGCTATGAACAACATACAGCATTTACGTAAACTATCTTTAGTTACTGCTATGGGAGAGTTGACCACACCATGAACACACCCTCTTTTCTACTTAGAACGTTGGGTTCGATTTAGTTAGAGGGACTACGGCAGTTCCCAGTTACTTAAACATGGGTACTTTCAAATTTACAACAAAATAATATCGTACGTGTTTCGTACATTAAAAAACTTAATGTATGTAATATCATCATTGAATGAAATTAAAATCTTCACTGAAGCTAATAGAACTTCAATACTTGGGATGATATGGAATATTTCCAAGACCGTGTGTGCAACACAAACTTAAAATTACATACAATGAGAATGCCTCTTTGGTATTTAAGAAGTAGGCTTCAGTTTATACATCCAATAGCAGCTACCTGTTTGAGCATAGCGATACTAATTCAGCATAGGTTTTGCCAAACTATAAAAATAAAAATAACGAGATGGCATTGCAGATGACGTGTGTCCTGCTATCTAGCGGTAGTTTTATAAAGCTAATGAATATAAATCTTTGTATATCCGTGACAACATAATCTGCCTAATATTACTAACTCAATGGAGGAGTCGATAAGTCCTATGATCGTTGCGCACAAGTATTGTATAAGTGTAGATCGATTTTGAACACTCAAGCAGAGTAAGAGTAACTTAGATAAATAGTGCGATACTATATCAATATTGGAAATACTGTATCGGATACTGACTGGTTACTGGTAACAACCTTCAACATTTGCATAAGTTCGTTATATGTTTCTAATTTCACGATCCCTGACCCCGTAAAAAGTGCATGGTAAGAGGTTAGGATATTACATTTCAACATTCAGTTCACTCTATCAGGTATAATAATGATGGTCCAGTTACATCTCATGGTATGCATTGAACGTTCCTGCTACTATTTTGACTGTACAACCACAGGGGTTCGGAATTCCATCTTCTGGGGGTTTTTAACGTGCCTGTAGCGGTATTGACCATAGATGGTCACATTCAGTTAGTTATTGTTGCTTAAGGGGCGGAACAGAGTGTTATCTGCCCCACAGTTGCATTTAATACACTACAATTGGACTGATCATGAGGCTATTATGCATTATTAGATAGAGTGTGTACACCACAAACAGTACATGAACAACGTATACTGTATTGGCTGCTGCACGCTGGCTTCAGAACAGCTGATTAACCTACAAAAACCAATGAATCATAATTTAGTGAAGGGTAACACACGGACGTTAGTGGCAGCTAATATCAAGCATTTCTATACCCATAATTCCTTGGTGTTCACTCAATTTGCCATAATGCCAGGCGGTCTCAAAGAATCTATAATAAATTGATGTGATTCGATGTTTAAAATTATGATAATTTCGACCTGTTTATTTTAGCCAAGGCGAAAATCGGAAAAAGAAATATAGCCTAGAACTAGGTTGAGAATGGATGTGCTGCAATTTGAGAATTTGACTGCTGTGTGGACTTAACAGCAACTGTACTTTCTAATATGTTTATTCGTTAGGTCGCGTTACTTTCTGTTGTTGTTGCTGTTGATTCATTTAGAGGCTTGCGATATTGTGGTCATTCAGCTCCGTGAGCTTAAGCGTAAATAGGATTCTCTCTAATAACCTACGTTGGTGATATGTCTGTGGTAGTGTGTGTATTAGGAAATGAGGCCAGAATTGAGAAGGAGGTGACCATGATGTTCAGTTACGAACCATTCTGGCTTTTGCTTGCAATAAAAGGAGAAAACCACGAAACCTACTTGTAGGATGGTTGAGGTGGAAATCGGATTCACATTTTCTCAGTTCTGACTCACAAGATTGAGTGAACCCCGTTCTAGCCCTCAGACTAATAGCTTGCGTTCTTGACAAAGCTGGGGATCGCAACCCAGGTTCTTTGGGACCCGAAACTCAATTCGTACCCCGAGACCATACAAGGCGACTGTTACTATCTCTTCAGTCGTCTGTAAACTGCAGTAATTTTTTGTTAAGATATAAAGGTTCATCCGTTTGGGATGTCAGAAAAGTATAACGTTATAGCTATTATTTTAATGCATATATATCTATGTGATTTTCTGTAATGTACGTGACAATACGCAGCAGAAGAATGGAACCCGAGCAACGCCGGGTACTTCAGCTGGTATAATATAAAACTCAATGTTGGTTTGTCTGTCTGTCTGTCTATTATTTATACAAATCTACACCATTTCACCGATTTGAACCAAAATTTGTATACTTCCCCTTCGGAACCCCACGAAACCACTGTCTACTTAAAATTTCGAAAGAGACCACTCCATTCCCTGCATTTAGGCCCATTTTCTCAAATCTACACCGTTTCACTTATCTCAACCAAATTTTGTATACTTACCCTTTGGAACCCTGCGAGTAACACTGTCTACATGAAATTTCGGACACACCACTCCATTCCGTGCATTTAGGCTCTTTGACACAAATCTACACTGTTTCACCGATCTGAACCAAAATTTGTACACTTACCCTTTGGAACCCTGCGAGTAACACTGTCTACATGAAATTTCGGACAGACCAATCCATTCCCTGCATTTAGGCCCTTTGCCACAAATCTACACCGCTTCACCGATCTGAACCAAATTCGTATACTTACCCTTTGGAAGCCTGCGAATATCACTGTCTACATGAAATTTCGGACAGACCACTCCATACCCTGCATTTAGGAACTTTGGCACAAATATAAACCGTTTCACCGATCTGAACCAAAATTTGTATACTTGCTCTTTGGAACTCTGCGAGCAACACTGTCTACATGAAATTTCGGACAGACCACTCCATTCCCTGCATTTAGGCCATTTGGCACAAATCTACACCGTTTCACCTAATTACAACGAATTTTACATACCGTTTGAAACCCTGCTGGCAAGAATGTCCATTTGATATTTTGGACAACCCTCTCCCTTCTCTATATTTAGAATAACAGACAAAAGGAACTTGAGAAACACTTTTAAGGCCCTAGAACCATTCATGTACGTAGTAGTGTAACTGTAAGAATATTTTAATAAGTCTATTGTTGACTGACAAAGCGGGCTGAATCACGCCGCCCCTACCCGTGTTCTGGTGCAGAATTGCAAAAAATAGTGTTGCATCTTGCGCTGCTTATAAATTTCAGTCACGGGGAGTAATTAGTACAAAAAGATTTCTTAGGCCCATGAAAAAAGTTTTCATCATGAATATATTATGCATCTGTATAAGTACGATGGCGTTGGTGCAGTACATTGAGGTGTAGATCAGCTGCAATAAGCGTTGGTGCTTTCAAATATACTTTCATTTATTACGATCCTTATCCTTGAGCGCTATGTGGCGCTAAATGACACTGTTGTTACCTCAGGAGCTCGGGACAGCTAAAGTTTTCCAAAGTGCTGTGATTATTTTCCCACAGAGCTATGCGACAACAGTCGACACTACAGGTCTCTACTTTCCTAACAGCCAATGAGATATAGGCCCTAGCAGGTGTCTTTTATTACACTTACTCCTCTTTCTAATCATATTTTTCCATTCGTTTGTTAATTACATTGTGTCAGTACTGTAGTTAGTAAATAGCCGTTTCCCTATTCATTATTATCATTATCATTACGGGAAAATAACCTGAATGTTACGTCCATTATACCGTACTACGTATCACCCCCACTACCACAACAAAAAGTTATATTTTTACATTGTTTTTTTCTGTTAGTTTATGTATAATGTGCCAGTTCTGTAGTAGTATTCATTATCATCCATAAAACATATAAATACACCGGGCGGAGCCGGGCACTACTGCTAGAGGACATGTTCGGCTCGCCTGAGTCTGTAGCTGCTTCCAGCGGGCACCCTAAAGGATGAGCTACAAGTTCCGCTCAATTTCAAGTAGTTCCAACTTTCGCCACCAGATATCAATGATATCTTTTGCTTTACACAAGTTTAGTCTGTGAAAGGATCTTTTACATGCCATAAATCTATGACATGGGACCGACGGCTTTACTTCCCCTCCGAAAGAAGGCATACTGAAGGATTTTAACGCTCTTAAAAAATCCGACGACTTCGGCCGGGTTTGAACCCGCTATCTTGGGCTCAGCAGTTCAGCATGCTACCGACTACGCCACCGAAGCCGCTATCTGTGTGATGGTTATTGATGATAGTAATAATATTTTGACAAACCTTGGAGTTGAATTCCAATGATGATAATAATAATTCTGACAAGTTTCAAATACATTTTTCTACGATTATAATAATTTCTGATGAGTACAAGCCATTTGTATAATTGTTTGAAGGCTTTGGTTGGAAGATAGTATCGAATCGAATATCGATGATAAAAAATAATAACCGGTGAAATGTTTAAATAAATGCACAATATTTTGGTAACATTATGGTGGAAATGTTAATATTTTTAAGGAACGGAATGTATTGCTATTCCAAGAGGAAACTGTATAATGTAGGGGAATTTAAGTTTTGTAACGGTCAAAGTTGGAACTGCTTCAAATTGAACATGTTGGGAGCCCTCGGGCGATCAATCAATAATACCCAGCTATGGCCAATCGGCAGCAATTTGTATATAATACAAGCTGTACCCGGCATGCGTTGCAATGCCAATCAAAGAAAGTGTTGGCGTTGAAATTCTGTTTCTTGAAGTGATTTTGGATACACAACATGTTAACTGCCTCTAAGCTATCATAAAATGGATTTTCTAATTTAGAACCATTCGAGGGAGCGTGCACAACAACTTTCAAAAAGTTTCGTCGCTGTCACTCATTTGTTGAATCTAATCGTACGCTACCTATTGTGAAATGGATTTACTAAGTCGAAACCCTTCCCTGGCGTGTACACAATGACTCATCAATGATTCATCGCAATCGGATGAATGGTATATGCACGTATAGGGGTTTTTGTTTAAACGATTCGTGCGCTGTCACTCATTTGTTGAATCTACTCGTGCGCTACCTATTGAGGAATGTATTACTAAGTCGAAGCCCTTCCCTGGCGTGTACACAATAACTCATCAAGGTTTCATCGCAATCGAAGAATGTTATATGAACGCAATAGGGAATTTTGTTGAAACGCTTCGCGCGTCGTCACCCATTTGTTGCATCTACTTTTGCGCTACTTATTGTGAAATGGATTTACTAAGTCCCCTTCCCTGGCGGGTACAAAATAACTGATCAATGTTTCATCGCAATCGGATGAATAGTATATGAACGCATACCTGATTTTGTTTAAACGATTCGCACTCCGTCACTCATTTGTTGAATCTACTCGTGCGCTACCTACTGTAAAATGTATTTACTAAGTTAGAAACCGTCACGTAAGTGTCCACAACATCTCACCCAAGTTTCATCGCTATCGTCGTTCATTTGTCGAATCTACTCGTGTGCTACCTACTGTGAAATGTATTTACTAACCCAGAATCCTTCCTTGGAGTGTCAACCATATTTCACCCAAGTTTCACCGCTAACGGCAGAATGGTATATGACCTTATACGGGACTTTGTTGAAACGCTTCGCGCGTCGTCCCTCATTTGTTGAATCAAATTGTGCGCTGCATATTGTATAGGGGATTTACTAAGCCAGAAATTTTCCATGACGTGTACACAACATCTCACCCAAGTTTCATAGGTACGGACGAATGGTACATGTATGCATACGGGACTTGGTTGAAACGCTTCGCGTTTCGTCGCTCATTTGTTGATTCTACTCTTGCGCTACATATTGTAATATGGATGTACTCAGCCAGAAACCTTCCCTGGAGTGTACACAACATCTCACCCAAGTTTCATCGCAATCGGATGAATGGTATGTGAACGTATACGGGACGTTGTCGAAACGCTTCGCGCGTAGTCACTCATTTGTTGAACATAAACGTGCGCTTCGTATTGTAAAATGGATTTACTTAGCCAGAAACCTTTCCTGGAGTGTACACAACAATTCACCAAACATTTATCACTATCAGACGAATGGTATATGACTTTATACGGGACTTTGTTGAAACGCTTCGCGTGTCATCGCTCATTTGTTAAATCTACTGGTGCGCTACCTATTGTAAAATGTATGTACTAAGCCAGAAACCTTCCCTGGAGTGTACACAGCATCTCACCCAAGTTTCATCGCTATCGGATGAATGGTATATGAAATTAAATGGGACTTTGTTGAAACGCTTCGCGCGCCGTTGCTCATTTGTTGATTCTACTCGTGCTCACCTATTTTTAAAGGGATTTACTAAGCTAGAAACCTTCCCTGGAGTGCACACAAAATCTCAGCCTAGTTTCATCGCTATCGGACGAATGGTATATGAACGCAAACGTGACTTTGTTGAAATGCTTCGCGCGTCGTAGCTCATTTGTTGAATCTAATCGTGCGCTGCCTACTGTAAAGTGGATGTACTAAGCCAGAAAATTTCCCTGCAGTGTACACAACATTTTACGCAAGTTTCATAGCCATCGGACGAATGGTATATGAATGCATTCGGGACTTTGTTGAAATGCTTCGCGCATCGTCGCTCATTTGTTGAATCTACGCGTGCGCTACCTATTGTAAAATGGATTTACTAAGTCAGAAACCTTCCTTGGAGTGTACTCAACATCTCACCCATGTTTCATCGCTATCGAACGAATGGTATATGAATGCATACGGGACTTTGTTGAAATGCTTCGCGCATCGTCGCCCATTTGTTGAATCTACGCGTGCGCTACCTATTGTAAAATGGATTTACTAAGTCAGAAACCTTCCTTGGAGTGTACTCAACATCTCACCCAAGTTTCATCGCAATCGGACGAATGGTATATGAACACATACGGGACTTTGTTGAAATGCTTCGCGCATCGTCGCTCATTTGTTGAATCTACGCGTGCGCTACCTATTGTAAAATGGATTTACTAAGTCAGAAACCTTCCTTGGAGAGTACTCAACATCTCACCCAAGTTTCATCGCTATCGGACGAATGGTATATGAACACATACGGGTCTTTGTTGAAATGCTTCGCGCATCGTCGCTCATTTGTTGAATCTACGCGTGCGCTACCTATTGTAAAATGGATTTACTAAGTCAGAAACCATCCTTGGAGTGTACTCAACATCTCACCCAAGTTTCATCGCAATCGGACGAATGGTATATGAACACATACGGGACTTTGTTGAAATGCTTCGCGCATCGTCGCTCATTTGTTGAATCTACGCGTGCGCTACCTATTGTAAAATGGATTTACTAAGTCAGAAACCTTCCTTGGAGTGTACTCAACATCTCACCCAAGTTTTATCGCAATCGGACGAATGGTATATGAACGCATAGGAGACATACACACCCACAGACAAACTATCACGTTACATTGATTTTTATATATATAGATAAAAGTACATGAGATCATTTAAATTTAAATTTTACAGGTCATTATTTCATGCAAATGTATTTCAATGGGTTCCCTAATGTCTAAAGCCTTAACGTTTAACTCGCGTAAAAGTCTTAAATCTCTCCCTAATATTGGTGAATGTATTATTTTTCTTAACTGCGTTCGCCAACTGCTGAGTGTTTACCATGTTTCCTTCCACTCTAACAATTGACTGAAGTTGGCTCTGACTCAATTTACTTTAATATATGTGGAAAATATCTGAGACTGAAACAACTTTACGAAGTGGTAAGAATTGAGGCTTTCACGGCCGGCGTTACAAAGTTCATCGATGTATTCCGGGCTTAAGGGCCGTGTTCCAGGGGCTTGTGATGGTCCCGACGTTTCGCCGAAAACATTCCACTGAGTGCTTCGCTGCTGTCGAAGTCAGAGGAACCCTGGAAAATGCCGGACGCAGTTTTCGGCGAAACGTCGGGACCATCACAAGCCCTGGAACACGGCCCTTAAGCCCGGAATACATCGATGAACTTTACGAAGTGGTGTCTGTTATTGGCTCTCTCATTACTACTGTCATCATCTTGCACAGTTTCCAGCCACTGGCCGGGTCTGTTTGGAACACAAGCCTCTCCAACGTCTTCTGTCTTCCCACCATCTCTCAGCCTCCACCCTTGTCCAGTCTTCTCCTCTCTTCTTCACGCTTTCTTCCACCCCCTTCAGCCACCTGTCTCTCGGTCTTCCCCTCGGTCTCTTTCCTTCCCACTTCGTCTCATGTACTCTCCTGGGTATCCTCTTCTCCTCCATTCGTTTTACATGTCCATACCATCTAAGTCTAGATTTCTCTATACCATCCTGTAATGGTTCCTCCTTCATTAATTCTCTGGTCTTGGTCCCATAAGTCCAACCCCTCGTCCACGTCGTGGGAGACGGGCAACGGCACAAAGTAGGGGATTGCCTGTAGGGGCGAAGTACAGTGGGGACTTCGTGTGCCCCGGGACCGTTACGGTAGCTGTGAAGGTCCTACAGGAACCCTGAAAAGTGACGGCTAACGGGGCTCTGGTGAAGCTACGATAGGCCCAGCAAGCCAGTAGTGGATAAAACCAAATGCTTTCAAAAATGGAAGTCATTACTACTGTAAGCCATCTAATTCACCCATCACAGAATAGAAGCAAGAAATCCATATAAGCTGCCCAACGGGTCCTAAGGGTGTGATAGGACCTTAGAGAACTGCCTGCCTGTGGTCTTGGTTTGTTGAGAATGGGCACAACCTCCTCAAATCGCATGCTACCCTAATTATTCCTTGCCATTTACATTCACCGCCTCATCTAATCATTATGATTGACTCACTTTATTTAGCAGTATGAATAGTGGGAATACTTCTAGAAACATATGTTAATTACATCTCCGGATTACCTTTTGTGGCTGGATGTATTTCTATGGGCTTTTAAATATTAAGAACTCTTCCTTCTTTTTTCGCGCCAAAGGTCTGTTTCTATGTGTGTGAAACAATGGTTGCGGTCATTCATAAGCTCACCAATAGCTGAGTGTTTGTTTTATTCTATTTTATGCTCTTTACATCGTGTTGCAAATTGTCGTCCACTTTGTCCAATATAATTGACCTTGCATCCTTCTTCTTGACATGTGAACAAATACACACCTGACTTCGGGCGTGGGATTTTCTTCATTGGGTTGCCGTTTATGTGCTTACCGAGTGTGTTGCTCGTTCTGAAAGATATATTGAGTCCCTGTTTTCTGAACATATTCGTTATTTTGTAGGTGTTTTTATTCACAAAGTTGCACCGTACATAAGTTCTTTCTTTTTGGTTTATTGATGGTGGTTGCAACAACACGACTACAATAATTTCCAAGAGGATGTAAAGACAGATAGAAGCAGAGTTTGATCAAACCAGTTCGGGTTCAGGAGACTCCTTTGGAACAAGGGAAGCTGTCTTAAATCTTAGGCTGATTTTGGAAGCTATAATACGAAGAATAAGATAATGATCAGAGCATTTGTAGACTTAGAAATGGGTTTTGATAACGTTGATTGGAGTTAGTTGGTTGCTATTTTGAAAACGATTGGAATGAAGCACAGGGATAGGATGGTGCTCCACAATCTATACAGAAACCAGACACAAGTTATTCGAGCCGAAGAATATGAGAGAGAAGCTAGTAATGAGAAAGGAGTAAAGCAAGGCTGCAACTTGTCACCCATACTTTTCAATCTATACATTGAATAAACACGGAAGAAAATTGGAGAACAATTCAAAGTAGGACTAAAGATTCAACGAGAAATAATTTCAATTCTGAGATTAGCCGACACACCAGAGGATTTGAATGAGTTTTTAAATGGTACGGATCCTGTCTTGAGGAAATAATTCATGATGCCAATTAATAAGTGTGAACTTAAATATTGGAATGCAATAGACAGAAATCAAAATCCCCTATAGACGTTGAATTGGCAGGTAAAAAGCTAAAGGAAGTTGGAGACTCCTGTTACTTAGGAAGTAAAATAACCAGTGATGGACGAATCAAGGATGATAAACAGGCTCGAGGGGCATTTCTACAGTATAGGAATCTGTTGACATCAATTAGGTATTAGGTATTAGGAAGTCATTTTTGAAAGCCTTTAAGGGGATACGGAATGGGAAATTTTTCAAAAATTAGTCATTTTTATTTTTTATTTATTTATTAATATTTAATATGTCCTCTTTGAATAGCTTTGTGAATTAAGATGATATTATAACTACAAGTGTGATTTTTTTTAATAGTTTAGATCATGATGTACACTTGATTTCTGCTGGAAGTAAACATGACCAGCACTTAAGGTATCTTCTCTGGCTAAATTTTCAAATGTACCGCCTTTAGGGAATAAGTTTGTACTTTGGCCACCTCTGTAGAGTGCATCATGTGCATCTTGAGATTCATTTGTTTCTTACTTTGTTTTTTAGTCTGGATGGTTTCCATGTAAACAGTGCATCTAGCCTTGTATAATTATCAGTGATTAGTCTGTGGTATTGTATTTACGAATCCCTCTAAAATACCTAGGCATACTGGTACTAATTGGCAGAAGAAACGTACAATTAATTTGAACTTGTTAGAAGATACGCTATCTCCATCAACAATACCTCCACGTGTTCCTGTAACAAATAACCTCAACATTGGCCTACAATCAACACCTGTACACAATATTATTTGCTAGCCTGAAAGTGCCTCACAGAAGAAACTCAGTGGTGAGGAGGAAAAATATGAAGACCTATCAAAAGCGAATGAGAGTTGTGAAATTGTAGATATGTGTATATTATCAGAAGTGATTCAAAATTATACAATTTGTAAAAAGTGTGCTAAAGGGGGCGTGTCTCTGAGGGTGAATACACATGTTGGCCTTGCAGCAGAGTTTGAATTAGTTTGTAAATATTGTGCACACAGTGTGAAGTTCTTCAATTCTTCATCAGATACTGTAAGTACCAAAGCAAAAGACACTGCATTGTATAGTGTAAATATTAGGTTAGTGTATAGCCTCCGTGCAGTTGGGTGTCGAACATCTGATGCTATGTTGCGTATTGACTAAGAGCTGCTGAAAATGCTATTAAAATACTAGCTCAGAAGGTCAGAAAGGAAAAGAGAGGTGCCGAGAAGAGATTACAAGAGAAATTTGAAGAAGTTCCAGAGAGTCCAAGCTACGGGCCTGGCATGCATTAGGGTTAAAACTTTGAAGCCTGTTTTCAGTAACTCTATTTTTTTCTTACTTAAGGAACATTTTTTCAGCCAATTTTGAATGTAGAAACTTCAAATTTGCATCACTTCTTTATACATACCTATTACAACAACTGAAACAACAGTTTTTAATTTGCATGTTTTTGTATTTTTTTTGGGGCCAAAATATTTCTTAAAAATACCATAAAAAACATGTTCCATAAAAAATTGTTTTCTCCTTAAGTATGAACTCATAAAAATTTTCCTTGTCTCAGTAGAAATAAAACACAGCCAGCCTTAACCTGTAAACAATTCAAGTGTCTAAGTTCAGTGGTATCAGAGAAAATGTTCCTTATATACAGCACATTTTATTATTGTAAGCATAGGGCATTCCGTATCCCCTTAACTGGGGCGTGGCACTCTATGGAGTGAAACAGGGGCCATTGGAGCAGAAGAAAATAGGTGAATTGAAGCGTTTGAAATGTGGTGTTACAGGAGAATGATGAATATCAGATGGGTAGATAGGGTTACAAATGAAGAGGCACTAAGACAATTGGGAGATGTTTGTGGCGACTGCTAATGAAGAGAAGAGATATGTTGGTAGGACACATACTAAAACACCTAGGAATAGAAATGTTAGTTATGCAAGGAAGGGCTGAGGACAAGAACTGTAGGGGTAGACCAAGGTTGGAATATGAAAAACAAACTGCCTTGGATGAGAGGTGTGGTAGTTATGTAGAGATGAAACTATTTGCTCAGTACAGGGAGACATGGAGATCTGCGTCAAATCAGTCAAAAGACTGAAGACTCAAACCCACACATTCCATAATAGTCAGTGCAGTTGAATCTTTGAATGGATTACGATGGCTGTCCCCTGGATAACTTCATAATGGCTATCTTTGGTGTATTCTTGGAATACACGGTACGAGTGAATATAAAGTTTAATGCTCTTTGCATGTTCATTCCTTCCTCTTTGTCAAACACCAACAGTGATCTTCTATTTTCTCTTTGTTGATCATGTCGCTTATATCTTTGGTGAGTCTGTTCTAGATATATATCTTCCATGACCCTCCTAGCGTTATCTAGCAGTGAATCTCTGAAGCTCCTCAATTTTTCCTGGTGCAAGAGGACTTCTTTTTCCATCAGGCCACCAGATCTCGTTACCATCGCCAGCTATTATCTCCATGAGCAAGAGAACTTCGTCTACTTTTTCACTCACCATGCTGTGCTAGTATCGCCTGCTATCAAATCTTTGATGACCATCTCCTCAAGAGAATTTAATTTCATATGTTGGTTATGCTGATATGTATACCTTTTGTTTCCTACCCCCACTCTTTTCCCTTCCTAGGACCCTCTGTGCTTCGCTGAGCAGGTCTCACTTCTAAGTCGGCAGTTGACTCGGTCAGTCAAGGCTCAACCAGAGCCAGTCTCCTCAAACCAAGAGACATTTTCTACGTTATACGCCATGTTGGCACTTTAAGTATCTGTCAAGGGAACTTCACCTTCGCCATGCAACAAAGATAAGTACCTACTTCAAGTTTTAACCTCATCTTCATGGTTTTAACTTCTACATGCTTTTAACGATATTTTATAGACAGCGTGAGATTACTTATTTTGGGGCAACAATCATTCTTCGCGGGATTTGCCATGTTGAGCTTTTGTTTGTATAAGCCAACCTTACTAGAAAGTAGTTTTTCTTAAGCTATTTAAATGAGAAATCTTCTCACCACGTGGGATATTATCCAATACCCGCTGTCTATAAATTACAAAGCTAGTTCCTCCGCTGGATTAACTTTGGCCCCATTTTTTTATTAAGATCGTTCTGGAACCTTCCAGATCCTGTACTCTATCTGCAAGTCTTGCCGTCATGTATTTTTCACTCACTTGTGGGAATACTATTTAAAATGAGGAATCTTCCTTATAAATTACTGCAATAGCGAACTTTCTTCCACCGTTGGAATGTTCTATGGCGCATTTAATTGTAATTCACAACTTTCTCAAGAAATAGACTCTCGCCTACCTAGTGCAACCAGTTATTTTCATCATTGCAATAACTTTCTTTCCCATAAACTTTCGTGTCTCTACAGTGAACTTTTCATCTATTTAAAAGACTATAGTGATAACTAGTGCTTGTCCCACTTTTCTACCGCGTCGCGATCGTCCGTTTACATTAAATCAGGCCATGAACATTGATCCTAAATCCCAATGATCTTTCCTCAACCTTCTACTAACAAACCATATTAATAAAATTGTAACTTTTCTATAAGGTGTCACTCTAACGAAGTGCCCTTCCATTTTGCTTGTTTATCATTAATTAATTTCTGTATAACTACGTGTTTTATACACGGTTCAAACTTACATTGTTTCTTCCCTATAATCAGGGAAAACAATTCTTTTAACTCTTGAGTGAGTTATTTCTAGGTCTCACGAAATGGAAATTGCCCCATTTGGCTCGTGATTCCTACTTAAACATAGGAAGTCTAGAACCTTCCTTTTGACTTTCTCTTCAGGTTTCACCGTAGGTGACCTGCCCTTATTTGTATAATAACCCAAAGTAATTAAGCTTAAATATAAGAAGTTGTAGGAACTTCTATCTTATTCTTCATGTTTTTCTTATTGTTATTTTTGAAGTTGTCACTCTCTCTAAAATATTCTCTCAGAAATTTCTTAAAGTACACTTCTTGTACTCAATTTAATGTTTAAACTTTAATTACTTCATTTGTCTTTTTTAAATCTTATAAAGATTTTAGAACATATATAAGGTTTGAAACCTCATAAATTGTCAATTGCCTGGAGCAAACGTTTAATGTTTTCTGAGGTCTGTGACCCAAAAATTGTTAACCAAATTGAAAATATATATTTGTTAAAGTTATCAACTTCTTTTGAATTGTTAAATAAATTAAGCGTTTCTTTTCGCTTTCTCATTTTTCTAGTACAACGGTTAGGCAAGATCCTGGCTTTCCTAACTCTTCCTCAGTTCATGCCATCTTTAATACAGAATAAATCTGTTACTATTTGTCTTGCCAGACTATCACCCTTCCCCATAGTAGTCTTATGCATGCTTGGGAGGAAATACACTAAAGCCTTTCTCTGGCAAACCGCCCAAGTCTTAGCTGCGGTTCCCGTCAGCTCCGACCAGGTCCTTACTCACTTTAGGTATCGGAGAGCTGATTTGCAGTGGCAACTGTCTTTAAGTGTATTTAAAGTTAAATTTATAACTTTTGTGGGACTCTCATCCTATTTTTCTACCCTTTTTCTCCAGTCCGAAACCCATCTCCTTTTCTTAATCATCTTCCATTTGTGGTTAGGTTATTCCTCAGCCAATAATCTACCCAAAATTTTGGTCCCAGAAACCCGGGAGAGTCCATTTGTCATTTTATCTGTTTAAAGGTTTATTTGACAATACCTTGCAAATTATTAATATCTGCTTTGAATCTTTCAGCTATAACTACATCGAGCAAAGCCTGTGAAGTGGAAAGAGGCCGCTCCTGTCTCCCGTGGTGTGTCCCGTTCTTTCTACTTATTCTCTGCTGCCAACTTGACAGCATCTCCAAGGTTCCACAGTTTCGTGAGTTACATTTTAATTTATTTTCTTTGTCATGGCTCCTACTGAAAAAGATGAAACTCTCATTGCTAGACGTTCTTCCTATAGAGGGCAACTCACAATATTTCACTTTTTCGAAAAAAGCCCCCCATTTTCACCCCCTTCGACCGATTTAGCCCATTAACGAACTCGACCGAGATTTTATAGGTATACATATTCGGTAAAATATTCAAAGTGATTGGTGCAAAATTACGGCAGTTATCGTGTCCACAAGAAACTGATATGCATATATATATATATACACATATACATACATAAATTATATATAAACTTTTGAACTGACGGTGGTTTTGGGGTCTGGGGGATGTGAAACGCGAAGATATGTCGAAATTTTCCGGAAGTCGAAACATGGTACCCATTGCAATAGTTAGCTTTCTAATGAAATCTACCTCTGGTTGGTTCCTCAGTTTAGGGGCTGCGACAACGCGGTCATCTAACACCGTGTACTTTGGGTGAGTGTAGAATCTGTCTGATAAACGGTGTGAATTGTAATGGCTGTAGTAGTCTTAATTCAGGTAAGGACTGCAGACGGTCAATTTCAAGCAGTAGTTCCTAATGTTGCTACCAGGTACTACCGTCAATGACACCTAGCTGTGAAATTGGCTACTAGATGCCACCCTAACCAGCAACTCGCAACGAACGTTGGAACTTCCCACCAAAGGAAAGTATACTGAGGGATTTTAGCTCTCTTAGAAAATCCTACGACTTCCGCCGGTTTTGAAACCGCGACCTTGGGCATAGACATTCAGCATGCTACTAGTTACGTCACCGAAGCCGCTTCCCACTTAGATGAAAATACTGAATCTGATCTCGTGCAAGTGCGTTGTCATGGCAACGTCTGATGGCTCATCCCTCATCAATTTAGTAGTGTTGCCATGGCAACCTCTGATAGCTCTTGGCATTTTCTTATAATTCCGAAATCATTTTTCTCATTCCTTGGCATAATGGTGGGTCATATCAAAAATTCTTTCAGACAAAAGTTTGAGGTAATTATTAGAGGAATATTGTCCATTTCGTACGGTTTTGATATTGTGCCTATTAAGAGAGATATGATTAATGTTTCCCGAAAAACCCACTTTTTCCCACCCCTTTGGTCAATGGTTGGTGATATAAAAAAACTCTTCAAACATAAATTTTTGGGCTTTATCCGACACATAGTATGAACGTTGAACGGATTCGATATTTCATATATTAAGGGAGTTATAGCAATATTTCACTTTTTCGAAAAAAGCCCCCCATTTTCACCCCCTTCTACCGGTTTAGCCCAGTAACGAACTCGACCGAGATTTTATAGGTATACATATTCGGTAAAAAGTGATTGGTGAAAAATTACGGCAGTTATCGTGTCCACAAGAAACTGATATAGATATATATACTTTTGAACTGACGGTGGTTTTGGGGTCTGGGGGATGTGAAACGCGAAGATATGTCGAAAATTTCCGGAAGTCGAAACATGGTAGCCTACCCATTGCAATAGTTAGCTTTCTAATGAAATCTACCTCTGGTTGGTTCCTCAGTTTAGGGGCTGCGACAACGTGGTCATCTAACCCCGTGTACTTTGGGCGAGTGTAGAATCTGTCTGATAAACGGTGTGAATTGTAATGGATGTATTAGTCTGTAATTCAGGTAAGGACTGCAGACGGTCAATTTCAAGCAGTAGTTCCTAATGTTGCTACCAGGTACTACCGTCAATGACACCTAGCTGTGAACTTGGCTACTAGATGCCACCCCAACCAGCAACTCGTAACGAACGTTGGAACTTCCCCTCCAAAGGAAAGCATACTGAGGGATTTTAGCGCTCTTAGAAAATCCGACGACTTCGGCCGGCTTTGAAACCGCGACCTTGGGCATAGACATTCTGCATGCTACCAGTTACGTCACCGAAGCCGCTTCCCACTTAGTCAGATGTCAAAGTCAACCCCTGGCACCATCCAGCCCATGACGGGCTAAGGCCGACCAAGCGACCGCTGCCCAGCCATTTGGCCTGCAGATATTGGGGTGACGCGTGATCAGCGCGTCGGGTCCCCTCGGCCGTTAATATTGGTATTCGTGATCGGGGTGCTGTCTCACTGTCAGACAGCTACTCAATTGTCCTCACGAGGCTGAGTGCACCCCGTTCCAACCCTCACGTCAGTTTTAAAATCCCTGACGGAGCCTGGGATCGAACCCGGGGACTCCTGGTGAGAGGCAGGCGCGCTACCCCAACACCACGGGGCCGGCTTAGTCAGATGGAAATACTGAATCTGATCTCGTGCAAGTGCGTTGTCATGGCAACGGCTCATCCCTCATCAATTTAGTAGTGTTGCCATGGCAACCTCTGATAGCTCTTGGCATTTTCTTATAATTCCGAAATCATTTTTCTCATCCCTTGGCGTAATGGTGGGTCATATCAAAAATTCTTTCAGACAAACGTTTTAGGTAATTATTAGGGGAATATTGTCCATTTTGTACGGTTTTGATATTGTGCCTATTAAGAGAGATATGATTAATGTTTCCCGAAAAACCCACTTTTTTCCACCCCTTTGGTCAATGGTTGGTGCTATCAAAAAACTTATTTGACATAAATTGTTGGCACTTATCCGACACATATTATGAACTTTGAATGGATTCGATATTTCACGTATTAAGAGAGTTATAGCGAAATTTCAATTTTTCAAAAAAAGCCCCCCATTTTCACCCCCTTCGACCGATTTTGCCCATTAACGAACTAGACCGAGATTTTATAGGGATACATATCATGTAAAAAATTCAAAGTGATTGGTGCAAAATTACGGCAGTTATCGTGTCCACAAGAAACTGATATACATATATACATATATATATATATATATATACATACATAAATTATATATAAACTTTTGAACTGACGGTGGTTACAGTCATATTCTCTTCACTGTGGCATGTACATTTCCTCAACCATATGAAAAGGGTTTCCACCAAGTCAGAAAGAACTGTAAGAGAATGGATATTTTGTGGGTGGCTAAATAGAAAGTTAATAAGAGACATGTATCATAAGCTCCAATGGAACATTTTCAGTTATGCACTCATAAAAGCGGAAGAACACTTTCTCATTATGATGTCCACTTACTCATTCAAATGATTTCCACCAGCATCACTTTCTTCAACAAAGATGTCTTCTTTCGAGTCCTAGGGATAATAAGATGCAATCATTTATTTCTTTGCTACCAACTTACACATTTAGCAACAAATAACAAAATATGTAATTGTTCAACACAGCTTAATTGTTGTAAAGATATATTCGCTTAACAACTACAAAACACTAGTTTCAAACTGTCCATCACATCTTCCTGATGGAGATGATCGTTATGTCCTCCCTAGTTCTGTAACTTATAAATCACCACCAAGCAATCACTCCTTCAGAAACTACCAGACACTAGTTTCATACTGTCCATCACATCTTCCTGATGGAGATGATCGTTATGTCCTCCCTAGTTCTGTAACTTATAACACACCACCAAGCCATCTCTCCTTTAGAAACTACCAGACACTATTTTCATACTGCCCATCACATCTTACTGATGGAGGTGATCGTTATGTCCTCCCTAGTTCTGTAACTTATAACTCACCACCAAGCAATCACTCCCTCAGAAACTACCAGACACTAGTTTCATACTGTCCATCACATCTTCCTGATGGAGATGATCGTTATGTCCTCCCTAGTTCTGTAACTTATAACTCACCACCAAGCAATCACTCCTTCAGAAACTACCAGACACTAGTTTCATACTGTCCATCACATCTTCCTGATGGAGATGATCGTTATGTCCTCCCTAGTTCTGTAACTTATAACTCACCACCAAGCAATCACTCCTTCAGAAACTACCAGACACTAGTTTCATACTGTCCATCACATCTTCCTGATGGAGATGATCGTTATGTCCTCCCTAGTTCAGTAACTTATAACACACCACCAAGCAATCACTCCTTCAGAAACTACCAGACACTAGTTTCATACTGTCCATCACATCTTCCTGATGGAGATGATCGTTATGTCCTCCCTAGTTCTGTAACTTATAACACACCACCAAGCCATCTCTCCTTTAGAAACTACCAGACACTATTTTCATACTGCCCATCACATCTTACTGATGGAGGTGATCGTTATGTCCTCCCTAGTTCTGTAACTTATAACTCACCACCAAGCAATCACTCCTTCAGAAACTACCAGACACTAGTTTCATACTGTCCATCACATCTTCCTGATGGAGATGATCGTTATGTCCTCCCTAGTTCAGTAACTTATAACACACCACCAAGCCATCTCTCCTTTAAAAACTACCAGACACTAGTTTCATACTGTCCAGCACATTTTGCCGATGGAGATGATCGTTATGTCCTCCCTAGTTCTGTAACTTATAACACACCACCAAGCCATCACTACTTTAGAAACTTCCAGACACTAGTTTCATAATGCCCATCACATCTTCCTGATGGAGATGATCGTTATGTCCTCCCTAGTTCTGTAACTTATAACACACCACCAAGCCATCTCTCCTTTAAAAACTACCAGACACTAGTTTCATACTGTCCATCACATCTTCCTGATGGAGATGATCGTTATGTCCTCCCTAGTTCTGTAACTTATAACACACCACCAAGCCATCACTACTTTAGAAACTTCCAGACACTAGTTTCATAATGCCCATCACATCTTCCTGATGGAGATGATCGTTATGTCCTCCCTAGTTCTGTAACTTATAACACACCACCAAGCCATCTCTCCTTTAAAAACTACCAGACACTAGTTTCATACTGTCCATCACATCTTCCTGATGGAGATGATCGTTATGTCCTCCCTAGTTCTGTAACTTATAACTCACCACCAAGTAATCACTCCTTCAGAAACTACCAGACACTAGTTTCATACTGTCCATCACATCTTCCTGATGGAGATGATCGTTATGTCCTCCCTAGTTCAGTAACTTATAACACACCACCAAGCAATCACTCCTTCAGAAACTACCAGACACTAGTTTCATACTGTCCATCACATCTTTCTGATGGAGATGATCGTTATGTCCTCCCTAGTTCAGTAATTTATAACTCACCACCAAGCAATCACTCCTTCAGAAACTACCAGACACTAGTTTCATACTGCCCATCACATCTTACTGATGGAGGTGATCGTTATGTCCTCCCTAGTTCTGTAACTTATAACACACCACCAAGCCATCTCTCCTTTAGAAACTACCAGACACTAGTTTCATGCTGTCGATCACATCTTCCTGATGGAGGTGATCGTTATGTCCTCCCTAGTTCAGTAACTTATAACACACCACCAAGCCATCTCTCCTTTAAAAACTACCAGACACTAGTTTCATACTGTCCATCACATCTTCCTGATGGAGGTGATCGTTATGTCCTCCCTAGTTCAGTAACTTATAACACACCACCAAGCCATCTCTCCTTTAAAAACTACCAGACACTAGTTTCATACTGTCCATCACATCTTCCTGATGGAGATGATCGTTATGTCCTCCCTAGTTCAGTAACTTATAACACACCACCAAGCCATCTCTCCTTTAAAAACTACCAGACACTAGTTTCATACTGTCCATCACATCTTCCTGATGGAGATGATCGTTATGTCCTCCCTAGTTCAATAACTTATAACACACCACCAAGCCATCACTCCGTTAGAAAGCAAGTGAATCTTAGTGTGAGAGAAAATGCGGAGATCACTGCCTTAATAGAAAGAATATCCGGAAGGATAATGGTAAAATGAACGACGTAAAATAAATAGTTGGAAAATAGTGACGTTGGTGAAAAAGTGTTACAGTGAAAGGTGATGATATCGTTTTATCTCTCTTCTGCTGCAACGCTCTCTCTTCCGTTGCTGCGCTCGAGTGCGCTACTGTCGTTTGTGGATGTCACGGTCAACCTCTGAATGGAGTATGATGCGGTTTTCACCATTTTGTAAAGGATACTTCGAGGAAGATTTCTGTAGAAAATAATGTATTTATGATAAAAGGAAGCCGAGTAGCAACGATTTAAGAGAAAAGGTCAAAAAATACACATGGCGTCCGTGCGCTTTTTTAGCTTACGCTGGGTAAACCCTTAAAAATATCTATATACTATGACTGTAAGAATTGTTCAGCATGAGAAGTTCTACTAAAAAGTCCAGGAGAGCATATCATCAATACATCGCCAACTATATGTGTTATTACGTTTTCATTTCTTTCAACAATCTCCATTCAAATCTCCATGCTGAGGCGACAGTTTACGAGCTGGCTAGGGCGAGTCTATCAGCCCAGTTACCGCCTAGCTAGCACGCGAACATATTACCCCATATACAGCCAGCAGCAAACTGTCGTGTCGTGTTGAGTTAAAACTTCAGAGAAGAGTGGTTGTGATCGGAGTTTCCCTGGAAGAGCAACTCGGCTCTTCTTCACTTAGCCTGTGAAGAACTTTCCGTTCCACAAAATACATAATTAATAAATATACGAAATTGAAATTTGGCAAGAGCGACAATTTAATCAAATCAGTCGGAGAATACGTTATCACGCTCAAATATCGGAGCGCATAATAGTTGCACACACCCAATAATTGTCTTAAATATTTATTTTAAGGGGTCATGGGATCTAACACATGTACCATTGAATAACGATCGACTAGGCCGACAAGATTTGCACCAGCACATCTTTTAATAATGAAGGTATAAAATTGCTTACACACATCACCGATACAATATTTAACAAGAGATTTTTCAGAAAAGGCTGCAGTTAAAGCTAAGAAGCATTCAAAAGAAGTAAGAGTAAGCCAATAATAATACTAGCTACAAACATTATATGACTTCTGGAAGGGGGAGTGTTATGTAGAGTATATATCATCAATATTGCAGCTACTTGATAATACTAGCTACAAGCATTATATGTCTTCTGAAGGGGGAGTGTTATGTAGAGTATATATCATCAATATTGCAGCAACTGGATACTACTAGCTACAAGCATTATATGTCTTCAGGAGGGGGAGTGTTATGTAAAGTATATATCATCAATATTGCAGCTACTTGATAATACTAGCTACAAGCATTATATGTCTTCTGGAGGGGGAGTGTTATGTAGAGTATATATCATCAATATTGCAGCAACTGGATACTACTAGCTACAAGCATTATATGTCTTCTGGAGGGGGAGTGTTATGTAGAGTATATATCATCAATATTGCAGCTACTTGATAATACTAGCTACAAGCATTATATGTCTTCTGGAGGAGGAGTGTTATGTAGAGTATATAACATCAATATTGCAGAAACTTGTTACCACTAGCTTCAAGCATTATATGTCTTCTGGAGGGGGAGTGTTATGTAGAGTATATAACATCAATATTGCAGCAACTAGTTACCACAAGCTTCAAGCATTATATGTCTTCTGGAGGGGGAGTGTTATGTAGAGTATATATCATCAATATTGCAGCTACTTGATAATACTAGCTACAAGCATTATATGTCTTCTGGAGGGGGAGTGTTATGTAGAGTATATATCATCAATATTGCAGCAACTTGATACTACTAGCTACAAGCATTATATGTCTTCTGGAGGAGGAGTGTTATGTAGAGTATATAACATCAATATTGCAGCAACTTGTTACCACTAGCTTCAAGCATTATATGTCTTCTGGAGGGGGAGTGTTATGTAGAGTATATAACATCAATATTGCAGCAACTTGTTACCACTAGCTTCAAGCATTACATGTCTTCTGGAGGGGGAGTGTTATGTAGAGTATATATCATCAATATTGCAGCAACTTGATACTACTAGCTACAAGCATTATATGTCTTGTGGAGGGGGAGTGTTATGTAGAATATACAACATCAATATTGCAGCAACTTGATACTACTAACTACAAGCATTATATGTCTTCTGGAGGGGGAGTGTTATGTAGAGTATATATCATCAATATTGCAGCAACTTGATACTACTAGCTACAAGCAGTATATGTCTTGTGGAGGGGGAGTGTTATGTAGAGTATACAACATCAATATTGCAGCAATTTGATACTACTAGCTACAAGCATTATATGTCTTCTGGAGGGCGAGTGTTATGTAGAGTATATAACATCAATATTGCAGCAATTTGATACTACTAGCTACAAGCATTATATGTCTTCTGGAGGGGGAGTGTTATGTAGAGTGTATAACATCAATATTGCAGCAACTTGTTACCACTAGCTTCAAGCATTATATGTCTTCTGGAGGGGGAGTGTTATGTAGAGTATATAACATCAACATTGCAGCAATTTGATACTACTAGCTACAAGCATTATATGTCTTCTGGAGGGGGAGTGTTATGTAGGGTATATAACATCAATATTGCAGCAACTTGTTACCACTAGCTACAAGCATTATATGTCTTGTGGAGGGGGAGTGTTATGTAGAGTATATAACATCAATATTGCAGCAACATGTTACCACTAGCTTCAAGCATTATATGTCTTCTGGAGGGGGAGTATTATGTAGAGTATATAACATCAATATTGCAGCAATTTGATACTACTAGCTACAAGCATTATATGTCTTCTGGAGGGGGAGTGTTATGTAGAGTATATAACATCAATATTGCAGCAACTTGTTACCACTAGCTACACGCATTATATGTCTTGTGGAGGGGGAGTGTTATGTAGAGTATATAACATCAATATTGCAGCAACTTGTTACCACTAGCTTCAAGCATTATATGTCTTCTGGAGGGGGAGTGTTATGTAGAGTATATAACATCAATATTGCAGCAATTTGATACTACTAGCTACAAGCATTATATGTCTTCTGGAGGGGGATTGTTATGTAGAGTATATAACATCAATATTGCAGCAACTTGTTACCACTAGCTACAAGCATTATATGTCTTCTGGAGTGGGAGTGTTATGTAGAGTATATAACATCAATATTGCAGCAATTTGATACTACTAGCTACAAGCATTATATGTCTTCTGGAGGAGGAGTGTTATGTAGAGTATATAACATCAATATTGCAGCAATTTGATACTACTGGCTACAAGCATTATATGTCTTCTGGAGGGGGAGTGTTATGTAGAGTATATAACATCAATATTGCAGCAACTTGATAATACTAGCTACAAGCATTAGGTCGTCTGTTGTACGGGAGCTCGTAGTTAGTAATGGATATACAGGCCAAGGAAGAGATTGGGGAATAATAGGGAAGTCTCTTTCAAATGCTTTTATGAATGTAGTCACGCATCACTTAATATAACTGATTTCCTGATATCAGCAGTAGCAACAGTTATTCAGGAAAATAGAAATCCACGCTTGATACTTGTGTATTGAATCCAACCCTTATTGACGTCAGAAAAGTTGGATGGCGCAGCCACGCGGTAGAATGTTGAAGCTGTAACATTGTGACTGGTGAGGTTTATTTAGATGGTGAAGCATTGACGTCGTGATGGAAACAGAAAGAAATTTGTCAAATTCGAGGAGGTACTGCTCTGTATACGGTTGCAAATCGTATAAAACGGGTACGAAATATCCACACTACTTTCCTGTACAAAAGGTTCAGAGAGAAAGATGGGCTTCGGCGCTGTCAATTGGAAAACGTGTTACATGTTACATGACAGTGTGCATTTTTGTGAAGACGACTTCTTTCCACCGGTACTGTTAATTAATGATAGTTATTGTCTCTAATTTGTATTCACATGGATTTAGCTACATCAAAAATACTGATAAACTTGTAGCCTATTACTTCTGTGCCGTACATAGAATGTAATCCGCTCTTCGCAAACTTATTTTAGGGGTTCTTCCGTTTGACAATAGCCGAATGGTTAGAAAACTTAAGAAAAATGCTGTTCCTAGCCTTAATTTGCCAGAGAATTTATATTCTTGCCTTTGAACAGCAAGTATGTAGGTCATTGAAGTATGATTTGGCTTAAATTGTGTTTTTGGCTATGATCTCCTTACTGTTGAATTTAGTTAATTAAAATGTAAAATCTTAGTTTTAAGTACCGGTTTGGTGACCCATCATCCCAGGCAGGCCGGTAACACTCAGGCAGATAGGTCACTTAGCCGTAATTTTGAAGTTATAGTGATGTTACGTATACATATGCGGTAACGTAGCTGGAGACCGGATCGGCCTAGGCTATTCTAAGTTTAATTAGTTCCCATTTCAGGGTTTTTCAGTTTTGAGTGCGAATAGTTGGTTTGAATGTTGTACAACAGTAAGGAGAGTTGTTTTGTATAGGTTTTAATTTGTATTATGGTTTATGTCGAGCTGAGGAGTGAATTTGGTTTGGCTTCAAGTGTAGTTTTTGATCTGTTCCGTTTGCTTATGACAAATGGAGACTCCAGCTTTGTTAAATATCTGTATTTTAAACATTTAATTAAATATATTGATAAAGAGGATGCCTCCATTTTAATTTACATGTAAAATATTCAAACAATAAATTTTTAAGTAAGAATAAAACTTTTATAAATATATAGCCTATTAATATATTAATAAAAACATCGATACCGCTAGGCTCCCAATCACAGGCTTCATATAGGCCTATGTAACAGCAGACAGTAAATTAACTATCTACATGTGGGTAATATTTTTAACTGGCAGTAATTAGGCACTGCATTTAAATTGATTATAAAAATATTTCTATCAATGAAAGAAAATATGTAGTATTTTGCCATCATAAATTAGAAGCCATAACAAACGCACACCCAATTACTTCACGTCACTATCTCGCCGCCATATTGCAAACAGCTGACCGTAAGCTCCTCCCCCGTTTCGGACGTCAATAGTTCCTTCCTTAGGAGAGACTAAGAGCTCAGCACATTTCCAATACTACACAAGTTACATGTTTCAGGCCACTTGGTCAGTCTGCAAACTCAGAAGATGAGTGGGAATGATCCCCAGTTTTCATCTACAGGCAAATGCTGGGGCAGTAACTCGTATGAAGCCATGGTCGCCACTTTCCAACTACTTGTTATACTCATTTCAATCGACATTAGCACCTCTTATTGGATGGACAAAAGGGCATGTGGGTGTAAAAATCACTGCCACACAGAACCTCCTTTCATGCCTTCCCTAACACTGAAGATATGGGAATAATAAGGGGTGGGAATACTTACACACAACATTAACAAGTAGTTCCGTGAAGAACTAAATAGCCTATTTTCATATATCCTACTTATGTTTATAGCCTCAAATCAACATACAAATGTACAGTTTGATTGCTGTTATAGATTCGTAGATATTGAGAACCGACTAAATATTTTGGATGGTCACCATGTAGGATTCTTATATATAGGTCTCAGTGTTCTGTACTATTACATGAAGATTTTTCTGTGGGTGTTTTATTCAAACTTCAATCGCATGATAAGGACGCAAGAAATAAAAACCAGGTTTAAAATTTCAATCAGCAGCCATCTTGTGGTTATTACAATAATTAAATGAATTATATGCCAGCGGATTAAAGTGTATACAAGTATATACCGTACCACGTTTGACTGCGTTTGGA
Organism: Meconema thalassinum; assembly: GCA_946902985.2. Taxonomy (NCBI): domain Eukaryota; kingdom Metazoa; phylum Arthropoda; class Insecta; order Orthoptera; family Tettigoniidae; genus Meconema; species Meconema thalassinum. The sequence goes on along the minus strand of OX336394.1, from coordinate 470,606,101 downwards.
TTGTTAAATCTCGAGAAAGGTCTATTTGAAGGTTTCAAATTCACTTAGCGGCCATGTTCGTTTTGTTGTTAACAGGTTATTGAAAGTCACATAGGTGAGCGTCTAGTAGTGCCCTTTATCCCCGTAAAACATTTCAGGGTGTAGTTTTGGAGATATAGAATGCCGATGAAATATTTCGCACAGCCGCCATATTGGATTGTTAAGACGTAATAAAATTTAAAGGGCACAATTGGGGTCGGCCGAAATTGTACTGTGACCCTACCGAGTTTTATTGAAATCACTTCACTGTTTAGAGATTATTAAGGGGGGGCCACACTCGGAAAAAGGTTATCTCATATGCCATTTTTTCATAAATGATGATGTTAATTGTTGTTTTAAGGGGCCTAACATCGTGGTTATCGGTCCCTAACCAAATGAAATGGCGTGAAATGATAGGATGAAGATAACACAGACAGTGAGCCCCAACAATTACGCCTTATTTGAATAAAAATAACAAAAGAGGGATGGTAAAAACAATAAAACAAATAAGGCATAGTGAACAATAAAAAAGATGAACGCAAGAAAACATAAAACAGACTTAACCTGAATTAAATGTCTGAACTTACATTAAAACTTAAAAAAGTAACCACTCTCCCTCATGAACCGGATGACGAGGTCTGCTGACGGCCCGTCATCACGGAGTATAAGGGAGAGGGTATTAGGCAGTTTGAGAGTCCTTCTCAGATCGGAGAGATCCACACACTCCAAGAGAATGTGTGCCACGGTTAGGTGGGCGCCGCAAGTACACACAGGGGGTTCTTCTCTCTTTAACAAGTAGGAGTGAGTAGCAATCCCATGGCCGATCCGGAGTCAACAGAGTACCACAGCTCCCTTCCGTAGAGATCGGAAGGAAGATTTCCACACCTTCATTGTCTCCTTGATGTCTCTCAGTTTGTTGGTTGGAGGCGTGGCACGCCATGCTTCCTCCCAATGCGACAGGATCGAATGTCGCAAATGAGAGCACACATCACTAGCAGGCACCTTATATGGTAGCGAGGGATGTGAGACTGCCTCTCTCGCCGCCTGATCCGCAAGCTCGTTTCCCGCAATACCCATGTGGCTAGACTAGCGGGAGCGTCGGGAAACACACATCACTAGCAGGCACCTTATACGGTAGCGAGGGCAGTGAGACGGCCTCTCTCGCCACCTGATCCGCAAGCTCGTTTCCCACAATAACCATGTGGCTAGACTAGCGGGAGCGTCGGGAAACACACATCACTAGCAGGCACCTTATACGGTAGCGAGGGCAGTGAGACGGCCTCTCTCGCCGCCTGATCCGCAAGCTCGTTTCCCACAATACCCGTGCGGCTGGACCAGCGGGAGCGTCGGGAAACACACATCACTAGCAGGCACCTTATACGGTAGCGAGGGCAGTGAGACGGCCTCTCTCGCCGCCTGATCCGCAAGCTCGTTTCCCGCAATACCCGTGTGGCTGGACTAGCGGGAGCGTCGGGAAACACACATCACTAGCAGGCACCTTATACGGTAGCGAGGGCAGTGAGACGGCCTCTCTCGCCGCCTGATCCGCAAGCTCGTTTCCCGCAATACCCGTGTGGCTGGACTAGCGGGAGCGTCGGGAAACACACATCACTAGCAGGCACCTTATATGGTAGCGAGGGATGTGAGACGGCCTCTCTCGCCACCTGATCCGCAAGCTCGTTTCCCGCAATACCCATGTGGCTGGACAAGCGGGAGCGTCGGGAAACACACATCACTAGCAGGCACCTTATACGGTAGCCAGGGCAGTGAGACGGCCTCTCTCGCCGCCTGATCCGCAAGCTCGTGTCCCGCAATACCCGTGTGGCTAGACTAGCGGGAGCGTCGGGAAACACACATCACTAGCAGGCACCTTATACGGTAGCGAGGGCAGTGAGACGGCCTCTCTCGCCGCCTGATCCGCAAGCTCGTTTCCCACAATACCCATGTGGCTAGACTAGCGGGAGCGTCGGGAAACACACATCACTAGCAGGCACCTTATACGGTAGCGAGGGCAGTGAGACGGCCTCTCTCGCCGCCTGATCCGCAAGCTCGTTTCCCACAATACCCATGTGGCTGGACTAGCGGGAGCGTCGGGAAACACACATCACTAGCAGGCACCTTATACGGTAGCGAGGGCAGTGAGACGGCCTCTCTCGCCACCTGATCCGCAAGCTCGTTTCCCACAATACCCATGGGGCTGGACTAGCGGGAGCGTCGGGAAACACACATCACTAGCAGGCACCTTATACGGTAGCGAGGGCAGTGAGACGGCCTCTCTCGCCACCTGATCCGCAAGCTCGTTTCCCACAATACCCATGTGGCTGGACTAGCGGGAGCGTCGGGAAACACACATCACTAGCAGGCACCTTATACGGTAGCGAGGGCAGTGAGACGGCCTCTCTCGCCACCTGATCCGCAAGCTCGTTTCCCACAATACCCATGTGGCTGGACTAGCGGGAGCGTCGGGAAACACACATCACTAGCAGGCACTTTACACGGTAGCGAGGGCAGTGAGACGGCCTCTCTCGCCGCCTGATCCGCAAGCTCGTTTCCCGCAATACCCATGTGGCTAGACTAGCGGGAGCGTCGGGAAACACACATCACTAGCAGGCACCTTATACGGTAGCGAGGGCAGTGAGACGGCCTCTCTCGCCACCTGATCCGCAAGCTCGTTTCCCACAATACCCATGTGGCTAGACTAGCGGGAGCGTCGGGAAACACACATCACTAGCAGGCACCTTATACGGTAGCGAGGGCAGTGAGACGGCCTCTCTCGCCGCCTGATCGGCAAGCTCGTTTCCCACAATACCCGTGCGGCTGGACCAGCGGGAGCGTCGGGAAACACATATCACTAGCAGGCACCTTATACGGTAGCGAGGGCAGTGAGACGGCCTCTCTCGCCACCTGACCCGCAAGCTCGTTTCCCGCAATACCCGTGTGGCTGGACTAGCGGGAGCGTCGGGAAACACACATCACTAGCAGGCACCTTATACGGTAGCGAGGGCAGTGAGACGGCCTCTCTCGCCGCCTGATCGGCAAGCTCGTTTCCCACAATACCCGTGCGGCTGGACCAGCGGGAGCGTCGGGAAACACATATCACTAGCAGGCACCTTATACGGTAGCGAGGGCAGTGAGACGGCCTCTCTCGCCACCTGATCCGCAAGCTCGTTTCCCACAATACCCATGTGGCTGGACTAGCGGGAGCGTCGGGAAACACACATCACTAGCAGGCACCTTATACGGTAGCGAGGGCAGTGAGACGGCCTCTCTCGCCACCTGATCCGCAAGCTCGTTTCCCGCAATACCCATGTGGCTAGACTAGCGGGAGCGTCGGGAAACACACATCACTAGCAGGCACCTTATACGGTAGCGAGGGCAGTGAGACGGCCTCTCTCGCCGCCTGATCGGCAAGCTCGTTTCCCACAATACCCGTGCGGCTGGACCAGCGGGAGCGTCGGGAAACACATATCACTAGCAGGCACCTTATACGGTAGCGAGGGCAGTGAGACGGCCTCTCTCGCCACCTGACCCGCAAGCTCGTTTCCCGCAATACCCGTGTGGCTGGACTAGCGGGAGCGTCGGGAAACACACATCACTAGCAGGCACCTTATACGGTAGCGAGGGCAGTGAGACGGCCTCTCTCGCCGCCTGATCCGCAAGCTCGTTTCCCACAATACCCATGTGGCTGGACTAGCGGGAGCGTCGGGAAACACACATCACTAGCAGGCACCTTATACGGTAGCGAGGGCAGTGAGACGGCCTCTCTCGCCACCTGTTCCGCAAGCTCGTTTCCCACAATACCCATGTGGCTGGACTAGCGGGAGCGTCGGGAAACACACATCACTAGCAGCCACCTTATACGGTAGCGAGGGCAGTGAGACGGCCTCTCTCGCCACCTGATCAGCAAGCTCGTTTCCCACAATACCCATGTGGCTGGACTAGCGGGAGCGTCGGGAAACACACATCACTAGCAGGCACTTTATACGGTAGCGAGGGCAGTGAGACGGCCTCTCTCGCCGCCTGATCCGCAAGCTCGTTTCCCGCAATACCCATGTGGCTAGACTAGCGGGAGCGTCGGGAAACACACATCACTAGCAGGCACCTTATACGGTAGCGAGGGCAGTGAGACGGCCTCTCTCGCCACCTGATCCGCAAGCTCGTTTCCCACAATACCCATGTGGCTGGACTAGCGGGAGCGTCGGGAAACACACATCACTAGCAGGCACCTTATACGGTAGCGAGGGCAGTGAGACGGCCTCTCTCGCCACCTGATCCGCAAGCTCGTTTCCCACAATACCCATGGGGCTGGACTAGCGGGAGCGTCGGGAAACACACATCACTAGCAGGCACCTTATACGGTAGCGAGGGCAGTGAGACGGCCTCTCTCGCCACCTGATCCGCAAGCTCGTTTCCCGCAATACCCATGTGGCTGGACTAGCGGGAGCGTCGGGAAACACACATCACTAGCAGGCACCTTATACGGTAGCGAGGGCAGTGAGACGGCCTCTCTCGCCGCCTGATCGGCAAGCTCGTTTCCCACAATACCCGTGCGGCTGGACCAGCGGGAGCGTCGGGAAACACATATCACTAGCAGGCACCTTATACGGTAGCGAGGGCAGTGAGACGGCCTCTCTCGCCACCTGACCCGCAAGCTCGTTTCCCGCAATACCCGTGTGGCTGGACTAGCGGGAGCGTCGGGAAACACACATCACTAGCAGGCACCTTATACGGTAGCGAGGGCAGTGAGACGGCCTCTCTCGCCGCCTGATCCGCAAGCTCGTTTCCCACAATACCCATGTGGCTGGACTAGCGGGAGCGTCGGGAAACACACATCACTAGCAGGCACCTTATACGGTAGCGAGGGCAGTGAGACGGCCTCTCTCGCCACCTGTTCCGCAAGCTCGTTTCCCACAATACCCATGTGGCTGGACTAGCGGGAGCGTCGGGAAACACACATCACTAGCAGCCACCTTATACGGTAGCGAGGGCAGTGAGACGGCCTCTCTCGCCACCTGATCAGCAAGCTCGTTTCCCACAATACCCATGTGGCTGGACTAGCCGGAGCGTCGGGAAACACACATCACTAGCAGGCACTTTATACGGTAGCGAGGGCAGTGAGACGGCCTCTCTCGCCGCCTGATCCGCAAGCTCGTTTCCCGCAATACCCATGTGGCTAGACTAGCGGGAGCGTCGGGAAACACACATCACTAGCAGGCACCTTATACGGTAGCGAGGGCAGTGAGACGGCCTCTCTCGCCACCTGATCCGCAAGCTCGTTTCCCACAATACCCATGTGGCTGGACTAGCGGGAGCGTCGGGAAACACACATCACTAGCAGGCACCTTATACGGTAGCGAGGGCAGTGAGACGGCCTCTCTCGCCACCTGATCCGCAAGCTCGTTTCCCACAATACCCATGGGGCTGGACTAGCGGGAGCGTCGGGAAACACACATCACTAGCAGGCACCTTATACGGTAGCGAGGGCAGTGAGACGGCCTCTCTCGCCACCTGATCCGCAAGCTCGTTTCCCGCAATACCCATGTGGCTGGACTAGCGGGAGCGTCGGGAAACACACATCACTAGCAGGCACCTTATACGGTAGCGAGGGCAGTGAGACGGCCTCTCTCGCCACCTGATCCGCAAGCTCGTTTCCCACAATACCCATGTGGCTAGACTAGCGGGTGCGTCGGGAAACACACATCACTAGCAGCCACCTTATACGGTAGCGAGGGCAGTGAGACGGCCTCTCTCGCCACCTGATCCGCAAGCTCGTTTCCCACAATACCCATGTGGCTAGACTAGCGGGAGCGTCGGGAAACACACATCACTAGCAGGCACCTTATACGGTAGCGAGGGCAGTGAGACGGCCTCTCTCGCCGCCTGATCCGCAAGCTCGTTTCCCGCAATACCCATGTGGCTGGACTAGCGGGAGCGTCGGGAAACACACATCGCTAGCAGGCACCTTATACGGTAGCGAGGGATGTGAGACTGCCTCTCTCGCCGCCTGATCCGCAAGCTCGTTTCCCACAATACCCATGTGGCTGGACTAGCGGGAGCGTCGGGAAACACACATCACTAGCAGGCACCTTATACGGTAGCGAGGGCAGTGAGACGGCCTCTCTCGCCGCCTGATCAGCAAGCTCGTTTCCCACAATACCCATGTGGCTATACTAGCGGGAGCGTCGGGAAACACACATCACTAGCAGGCACCTTATACGGTAGCGAGGGCAGTGAGACGGCCTCTCTCGCCGCCTGATCCGCAAGCTCGTTTCCCGCAATACCCATGTGGCTGGACTAGCGGGAGCGTCGGGAAACACACATCACTAGCAGGCACCTTATACGGTAGCGAGGGCAGTGAGACGGCCTCTCTCGCCACCTGATCCGCAAGCTCGTTTCCCACAATACCCATGTGGCTAGACTAGCGGGAGCGTCGGGAAACACACATCACTAGCAGGCACCTTATACGGTAGCGAGGGCAGTGAGACGGCCTCTCTCGCCGCCTGATCAGCAAGCTCGTTTCCCGCAATACCCATGTGGCTGGACTAGCGGGAGCGTCGGGAAACACACATCACTAGGAGGCACCTTATACGGTAGCGAGGGCAGTGAGACGGCCTCTCTCGCCGCCTGATCAGCAAGCTCGTTTCCCACAATACCCGTGTGGCTGGACTAGCGGGAGCGTCGGGAAACACACATCACTAGCAGGCACCTTATACGGTAGCGAGGGCAGTGAGACGGCCTCTCTCGCCGCCTGATCAGCAAACTCGTTTCCCGCAATACCCATGTGGCTGGACCAGCGGGAGCGTCGGGAAACACACATCACTAGCAGGCACCTTATACGGTAGCGAGGGATGTGAGACGGCCTCTCTCGCCGCCTGATCCGCAAGCTCGTTTCCCACAATACCCATGTGGCTATACTAGCGGGAGCGTCGGGAAACACACATCACTAGCAGGCACCTTATACGGTAGCGAGGGCAGTGAGACGGCCTCTCTCGCCACCTGATCCGCAAGCTCGTTTCCCGCAAACCCGTGTGGCTGGACTAGCGGGAGCGTCGGGAAACACACATCACTAGCAGGCACCTTATACGGTAGCGAGGGCAGTGAGACGGCCTCTCTCGCCACCTGATCCGCAAGCTCGTTTCCCACAATACCCATGTGGCTAGACTAGCGGGAGCGTCGGGAAACACACATCACTAGCAGGCACCTTATACGGTAGCGAGGGCAGTGAGACGGCCTCTCTCGCCGCCTGATCCGCAAGCTCGTTTCCCGCAATACCCATGTGGCTAGACTAGCGGGAGCGTCGGGAAACACTCATCACTAGCAGGCACCTTATACGGTAGCGAGGGCAGTGAGACGGCCTCTCTCGCCGCCTGATCCGCAAGCTCGTTTCCCACAATACCCATGTGGCTAGACTAGCGGGAGCGTCGGGAAACACACATCGATCGCTTGCAGCGCACTCAGAGAGTCAGTACACACAAGAAAGTGCTGGTGATCGTCTGATTACGTGTACCGCAAAGCCTCTAAAATGGCATAGAGCTCCGCTGTGTACACGCCACAGGACTCGGGAAGTGAAAAGAAAAACCGACGATCCTCAACCTCAAATGCACAGCCTAATTTCTCGTTATTCGTGAATAGAAGCCCTGGTCCGGGATACCGACCCACCACGGACCAGAACAGCCTCCGATGGACGGATGAGCCCTTGTCCGACTTGGGGCCGGTGTGCAGATCCAGGATGATATCAGGGCGAGAGACCATCCACGGAGGGGCCTTGCTAGGTACTTGGACGATACAGGAGACAGAAGAAAATCAGAACTGCCAATATGAGTCATCCAGGCGTATCCCTGCCGGCCGAGTGGCTCGGACGAGCACACCATACAGCCAGCGATTCGGATTATTAAACAAACACGGATAGCTTGGATGAAGTGGCATCTGTCGGATAGTTGCAGCAGTACTTGTTGGTGTCATAGGTGTAAAGGAGTTACACCACGACTGGGCTCTTCCGAAAGGCTCCCATCGCCAGGCTCACACCCCCGTGGTGGACGCTGTCCAGTTTAACAAACACGGATTTGCGTTCCGAACCATATACAACACTGCCAGAATCCAATCTAGATAAAATTAAAGCTCTGAAAAATCGTAGAAGCACTGTGCCGATAAGAAACCGCAACATTTTGAGCTTCTTAGCACATGCAGTTTTCAAATAGCGCACATATGGCTCCCACGTTAATTTCTGATCGAAAATTGGGATCCTTCCAATCAGATACGATTAAACACCCTGAGCAAATAACGAATGTTAAGGTGTTTAAGCATCTGGTTGTGAATATTATCCGGACCGGGAGACGTGTTCTTGCAGAGCGCAAGCGCTCCGCTAAGTTCCCACTCCGTAAAGGGCACGTTGTACTCTCTCCGAAGCGCGGAAAGCAAAACTGGGCTGGGAACGTTCTTCCTCGCGCTTCAAAGCAACGAAATCTGGATCATAGTTATCGGAACCAGATATATCCACAAAATATGATGCACGGCTACACACACTCAGGTCAATGTGCGAGTACGTGCCATGCGCTAAGCTAAAATAGGTGGCTTTTCCTGTATTTAATATCGATAAATCCAACCCCTGAATTAAGCCCTCCACGTCCCTTCCTCTGGGGCAGGAAGATGGGGATCCCCATTGTGGGTGATGAGAGTTGAAATCAACAACGAGTAGGAATGGGGCTAGAAGATGATCGACAAGATCTAAGACGTCATTAATATAAAGGGTCTTGTTCGGTGGAAAGTACACGTTACAATCTGTTGTCATAACAGGCAATGACACGCGAACTGCAATAGCTTCCAGAGAAGTAGTCACTCATCACTATAGCAGTCAGAGCAAACCAAAGTGCAGACGGCCCCGGAAGCTCGGTCGGCGTCTGGTCGCTCTTTTGAGTATAGGCTGAAACCTCTCATGACCGTCTGATGGCCAAGCTGGAGATTAGTTTCTTGTAGACAAACGATACTTCCTGCGTATTGTGCAATGAGCTGACGTAGCTCAGTCAAATCCCTGTTATAACTGTTACAATTCCACTGTAACAGTGCCATTGTGTGAGCTGTTAAACTAATACCGTATATAAGGGTTAGCAGCTGACGCTTAGGTGTAGTATGTCCCACTACGTCGACAATAACCTCCATGTCCTCATTTGAGGCCGTGGAGTGGGTCGACACAGCGCAAGATCTTCGGGACGATCTCCGGCGGCCTCCGTGGGGAGCGCGCAGACTTGGGGACCGGAACGTCCCCAGGCGCACAAGTGTCCGCAGATGGCTTCCCCTTGTTCGGAGGAGTAAGGGATTGCGCGGTACGTGATCCTTTCTTCCCCGCCTCTCTCCTAAGTTTAGACGAGAGGTTCTCCTGACCCTGGTCGACGATGCCGCCTCCGCCGGCTTGGGCGCGGCTTTCGCTGAACATTTGGGTGAGAAGGACGTCTTGCTGTGCTGTGCGAGCGGAGGACCATTCGCCCGCACAGTCTGTTGGACAGGACCCAGCTTCGAGCAGTTGTTCAATTTCACGGGTGCTGATCTCGGGATCGTGGGAGTCAAAACACTGGGTTTCACGACTGGTACAAAATATGAAGTTGATGGAACCAGGCCAGGTATAATAGTACTATAGTCAATCGTGGGAGCGATAGCAATCGTAGATTGGTACTGCCCCCGAAAATTGAATTATTTGGGAACTAAATGAGAGTATTTTCCAAGCCCATGATAAAATTTAACATGCAAATATAAATCCTGGAAGTGTGACACAAGTCAGTAGTGTTACAAGCTCGAGACAGACGGGATTAACTACAACTATATAATTTGATGAAATTATGCATTTAGGCCCATAGAAGGAGATTTTCTTAATGGCAATGAAAAGAATATTAAAATAAAATACGTCTGATACTTTAAAAGCCGCAGAACGGTGGAACTACGCAGTAATGAGCATTGATAATGTGCGCGCTAAAATTATGGTGGGAATCTGATATGGCCGCCAAATTTTCGGCTTGGGGAGGGAGACCCAGGCATCGGAGTTCTTAATCCTACAGACTTTGAAGAGAGAGGAAGTGCTTCTTGGGTTAACTGAGATCCCAAAGCTTTAGTCCAAGTGCGGTGACAGACGACTCGTGGAGACGATACGGTAGCAGGATTGAACAGTGCGGGTCCGCGTGGTAGTAATATAGGCGAATTGACAGGAGTCCTGATAATAGGATATCTCATTTATATTTGAGATTATACTTCGGCCGATCGAATTAATAGATAGTACAGTTCGAATACTATATTATATCAAAAGTTGAGCGTCATAATTCGAACCATTTCGAAGATATAAGCTTGTAAAGACAGTTTTACAAATGTGTCGGACGTAGAAGCTGAAAAACACTTTTGTTGGAACGCGAAGATAGCAAACATAGTCCGAGTGAACAGCAGTGGAGAACTTTTACATTGGCGCAGCAAACAAACACTATTATTATTATGGCTGTTAATGTTCATCGTCTAGTATCATTCAACATTATTAACATGATTGAGATGTCGAGCTAAGAAGTCATGCGCCAGGGACATATTTAATGTAGAGTTAAAATACAACAATGGAGCTTCGTTAGACAATGTATTTCAGAGTACAGACGTGGTGTACGTGACATCTTGTTCATCTCGTCAGTTTACGAACAACTAAATACAAATAAAAGAAAAAATTTGGTCTGCAGTAGAAATGGCGAAAACCAGACATCAATAGAGTTAAGAAATGAAAAGATACAAGAAGTGAATGATTTTAATTATCTGGAAAGTAAAATAACGACTGATGGAAGAAGCAGCAGAGAGATATTAAGTAGGATTGTCCAAGCCAAGAAAGCTTTCTATAAAAAGAAGAACCTATTTACTGCAAGGAACATAAGTCTTGATGAGAGGAAACAAATGTATGGAGCGTCGCGCTATGTTCGCTTTTGCGAATGTTTTTTGTAGGCTATGTTTCTCGTACGGTTTGAAACACACGTTCAATTTTGCTGCCCCATTTTTTTTTCGCAATAATTGCAGTATGAACGCGGTATTCTGTTTATTTATTTAATTAACTTAAGTTTCATTTGAATCGCTGTTCTTTATTATTCTTGTCAACTCACCTTTTTTCTGAAGTGTCTTTCTAGACGCACCATACTGTCACACTTTCTCATGAAGTACTGTGCTCACCTCAGCGGTAACCCTCGCAATGTGCATGGGGCTGTGCGTTGATTGGCTGTTAGACACCCCTCCTTCCTTCTGGAACGTTCGGCGCGCTGTCGTCATTACCACTATATATTCTCCTCATCACCGTACTGCCATGTCTGTCTACACCTGTCCACGGCTGTCTGACCACATCAGTGCAGCCTGCTCGGCGCACTGTTTACCAACACTGTTTGACCTGAAGCTATCTACGTGGCATGCCTCACTGCTTGGACGTTGTCGGGCTGGGCAGTCCGGGGTCAACAACCTTCAACTACTTAACAGCTTCGTCACTTAAACTCTCTACAACTCGGCACGATGGAATCATAACTGCTCGCACCTGCTAACCAGGTCATTCCCAAGAGGCCTGGCACTGCTGGTTAAGTTTCGCTGGAGGAATTATCATCCATCTCCTTTGGAAGCCACATCACGGCTTCTTGGAGAATAACTTCACTGGACTTCACGACCCGCTCTACGTGTGCCAGCCAATTCATGGTCTTCTCTCGGTCCTTGGATTCTTGATGAACTAACTTAACCTGCCCGGCAAATCATCATCGCTTCCTGCTATTGTCAGCGGGGTCTCCGCAGGATTATTTATGGAAGATACTCCGTGTGTCAAGTATCGAACTGGTGGTAACCAATCACTTATTTTACATAATACAAGGCCAAGCCTTTAAAATTTTTAACTTGGTTGTCATGGATTTTTCACTATGACATTTTTTTTATCGAGTTGCCTGTTATTAGTCTTTCTTCATGTAATCAATTTTGGCAATTCATTTTTTTTCCTAGTCAATGCTACTTGCAAGTTGTTTTTGAGTTTCCTGGAGAAACAGGCATTTTGAATTGCCTCTTTTAAATCCTTTTAATGCAAATAATTGTTACTAATTACATAAATGTTTATAATAATCAAATAAATGTATCAACACTTGTCAAGTAACTTTTGGTCTCTTCCATATAGTCCTATTACAGTCCACTGTGTGCCCTAAACCTAATCCAATGCTCTTTCCCAGTTGGGGTGATATCTTAACAAAAAAATAAATCCATGGTACCTCAACTCCAGGATCGAATCCAGAACTTTAATTCTGAGACCACATATTCTATTTCAAAAAAACTTGTGCAATCTAACATTTGTCTTACACATTTCTGTTTACCATGGCTAGCGCAGGAGATCTGCGGGCAGGCGGAAACAATCCCAGCATATTGTACAACTGTTCTCTTTCCGGAAAGCGGGTCTCAGTCTGGTGCTGCAAGCAGCTTTGGTGAGTGAGTTATTCCAACTTTCCAGCCATGCCAGTAATAATAGATGACAAACTGTTAAACACTCGGGCGGCCTACAGGGGCCAACTCACCCGTTTTCAAAAATATTTAGCTACTCTACCGAAAGATGAACAAAACCTTGATATTATATCTCAGCGTTTAAAAGCTTTTGAACAGGCGTACGAGAAATATGATCTCGTGCAACTTGAAATTGAAATCAAAAGTCCGGAACATCAGTCGGATAGGGAAGAAGTAGAGAGTAATTACTTTGACACACACGCTCAGCCTATGGCATTAGTTACAACTTTGACCCTGGCGTTGAAGGTAGAAGAAACTCAAGGAAGAATTAGCGACAATGGGAATAGTGTCAAACCATTGCTACCTAAAATCGAAATTCCGCATTCTCCAGGAAAGGAGGAGATGTGGCAATCATTCTTTGAATTGTTCAGTTCATTGGTACATGATAATGCCACACTTCCTGAAATTCAGAAATTTCATTACTTAAAATCCACTTTGCAAGGCCCACCCCTTCAACTTATAAGAGAACTCCCCTTAACAGAAGAAAACTATAACATTGCTATAGAGCTTCTTAAAGGCCGCTATGGCAATGAATGGTCATGCATACAAAGGCATATTCAACCCTTATTCAACCTGCCCGCCTTGCGTACTGACAATTTGTCAACACTGCGAGCCTTAAGTGACACGGTCCAACTACACGTCAGAGCATTGGCACGGTTGAATCAACCGGTCGAGCATTGGGATTTATTCTTAGTTCACTTGGTTACTTCTAAATTTGACCCAGCAACCTTAAAGGCATGGGAGAGGGAAATAACAAATGACACTTCATATACCTATGATTCACTGCTTACGTTTATAAATAATAGATGTCAGGTTTTGTCAGCCGTAGCCTGTCATACATCAGGAAGTGCAGATAACAAATATAATGTTGTCAAGCCAGTCGGTACTAAAATAAACAAATCTGCTGTCTTTACTGTTCAACATAATTCAACAGATTGTATTATCTGTAAAGCGCCTCACAGGTTATATTCCTGCGTTGCCTTTAAAGCTCTTTCTACCGACGAGAGACGCAAACTAATAGCTCAAAAAAGATATTGCTACAACTGTCTGTCAGCTAGGCATATGGTGCCTGATTGCTTATCTAAAAATACTTGTTTCCATTGCAAAGCTCAACATCACACCATGCTTCATAGGTTTGAAAAGCCACGTCAGGCTCCTTCCCCTGGAAGTTCAAAAGATACATCCCCAGGAGCCAATGCGTAATCTTATACTCAGAGCTCTAGCTCTATTCGTAGCTCCCAGGTGCTACTATCAACCGTGTTATTAAAAGTTCAAGATTCCTCTGGTAGATGGCTTGAAGCACGTGCATTATTGGATAATGCCGCCACCCATGACTTCATAAGTGAGCGTCTCATTAAGAAACTTGGTCTTCCCAAGCAACCTACATTAATTCAGGTTACCGGTATTAACAATAGCAATGTTAAATCTTTGCATTTTGTTCGTATTCATATCAAAGATGCTGTTAATTGTAACACAACATTTCAGTTGAATTGTCTTGCCATTGATATTATTGGCAGTAATACCCCTAGTACTTCTTTTGAAATTAGAAATTGGCAATTTCCTCATAACATTCAGTTGGCTGATCCAACATTTAATACGAGCGCTCCAGTAGACATACTTCTCAGTGCCCAAGTATTTTGGCAATGTCTCCTTAGCTCTAAGGTCAAAATATCACCAGGAGTGTTTGTTCATCATATCAAGCTAGGTTGGTTAGTAACGGGTCAAGTCCCTCGTAAGTCATTTCAAAATTTCTCACAATGTCATTTTGTCAATGCAAGTCTCGATTACAACTTAGGAAGATTTTGGAAAATCGAAACTATAGATTCAGTTTCACCTTCCTCAGTTGAAAATGAAATGTGTGAAAAACTGTTTCGCGAAACAACCAAACGCAATTCAGAGGGTAGGTTTGTCGTAACAATGCCCCGTGTGGATGATCCACCTCTTTTATTTGAAACACACCCTAGGGCTCTTAGAGCACTCTATGCTGTGGAAAGCAAATTTAAACGTGATCCTGTTGTTAAAACTCAATATTCCATATTTATGGAGGAATATGAGGCGCTCGATCACATGGAGGTTGTTACCAAGAAAGATGATGCTTCCTATACCCCATCTGAAGTCATTTACCTCAATCACCATCCTGTTTGGAAGAATGAAATTTTAAAGGAAAACATAAGAGTGGTCTTTAACGGCTCTGCATTGCATGCCAACGGAACCTCTCTGAATGATACATTATTACCTGGCCCTCCAATTCAATCTAACATCTCTTCTGCATTAACAAATTTTCCTCTTCCGGAGTTATCAGACTTGCCGGATGCTGGGAAGATTACAGGATCCTCTCTCATCGTTTCCGGCTCTCCCCTTCTCTTACAGCGATATCATTCCTCTTTCCATAAATTGGTAATATTTATGGCTTATCTCCTTCTATGGATATATTTTGTAGTGAATCAACCACTATTTTCGAAACCATATTTAACCCTTTCTGAGCTAGGTTTAGCCACTACAAAAATCTTATGGCTTACTCAACAAGAAATATTCTCTGAAGAATGTCAGGTGTTGTCCCTAGGTCAATCACTTAAGAAATCGAGTAGGCTTTCCTCACTCGCCCCTTTTTTGGATGCTGATAGTTTACTAAGAGTAGGAGGACGTTTATCTTTGGCTGATCTTTCTGAGGATAAAAAACACCCAATTATTCTACCCTCAAAGCATCATGTCACTTCCTTAATCATTCGTCAGTATCATTACCAGCATATTCATGCTGGATCTCGTACATTACTTTCTGTTATTCGTGAAAAGTATTGGCCCATAAACGGAGTGCATGAAGTTACCTCTGTTATCCGGAAGTGCATTCCATGTTTTAAATCCAACCCTAAAATTACCGCTCAGCTCATGGGTGATCTTCCCAACTTTAGATCTGCGCCTGCTAGACCCTTTACCTTTACGGGGGTGGATTATTCCGGGCCTTTTGTTTACAGAAGAAATTCTCCTGAGGCTAAAAAATGTATTTCTGGAAAACTCTATATTTCGCTGTTTGTATGCATGGTCACCGGAGCAGTTCACTTAGAACTAGTTACCAACGCCTCTACTGCTTACTTTTTGGCAGCTTTTGCCAGATTTTCTGCTCACCGAGGTCTTCCTTCAGAAGTATTCTCAGATAATGCTAAAAATTTTATCGGAGCTTCTGAACAAATTAAGAGAGCTCTTACTCACAATTCAGCGCTGGAAAGGATTACTGATTATGCTCAACAGAGAAATTTCAAGTGGCACTTTATCACCCCTTATGCACCTCATCAAGGTGGGCGTTAGGAGTCTTGTGTGAAACTCACCAAGAAGCACCTTGGACGTGTTTCGGCCACACACCCCTTTCTCACGAAGAATTTAATTCCTTAATTATTTTTATTGAGGGCATAATTAATTCTCGTCCATTATCACCCTTATCTAATGATCCTTCAGATCTTCTGCCATTAACGCCAGGCCATTTTCTTATCGGTGGTCCGTTGACTGCCTCTCCCCCTTTGTTATATTCTAATTCTGAATCTTCTTTAGCCATTACTTGGCGCGAAATTGAAAGTTTGCGCAATAATTTTAGGCGCCGCCGAAGGTTGGAATACCTCGGTTTGCTTCAGCACCGTGGTAAATGGCGTGTTTCCAGCTCTAACCTTCAGGTAGGGGACTTGGTCCTTTTGAAAGACCCTAGTCCCCATCTTGTCTGCAATTTGGGTAGGGTTGTTGAGTGCTTTCCTGGCAGAGATGGTAGGGTTTGCGTGGTAAAACTGCAGACTTCTGCTGGTCATTTTCTCAGGCCAATCACTATGATTGCTCCTTTGCCACGCGAGGCCAACTTCTGCGCTTTCTTCCTGCAATTTTTTCTCGCCCCTCCCAGCATGTTCGCTTTTGCGAATGTTTTTTGTAGGCTATGTTTGCCGTACTGTTGGAAACACACGTTCAATATTTCTGCCCCATTTTTTCGCAATAATTGCAGTATGAACGCGGTGTTCTGTTTATTTATTTAATTAACTTATGTTTCATTTGAATCGTTGTTCTTCATTATTCTTGTCAACTCACCTTTTTTCTGAAGTGTCTTTCTAGACGCACCATACTGTCACACTTTCTCATGAAGTACTGTGCTCACCTCAGCGGTAACCCTCGCAATGTGCATGGGGCTGTGCGTTGATTGGCTGTTTGACACCCCTCCTTTCTTCTGGAACGTTCGGCGCGCTGTCGTCATTACCACTATATATTCTCCGCATCGCCGTACTGCCGTGTCTGTCTACACCTGCCCACGGCTGTCTGACCACTTCAGTGCAGCCTGCTCGGCGCACTGTTTACCAACACTGTTTGACCTGAAGCTATCTACGTGGCATGCCTCACTGCTTGGACGTTGTCGGGCTGGGCAGTCCGGGGTCAACAACCTTCATCTATTTAACAGCTTCGTCACTTAAACTCTCTACAACTCGGCACGATGGAATCATAACTGCTCGCACCTGCTAACCAGGTCATTCCCAAGAGGCCTAGCACTGCTGGTTAAGTTTCGCTGGAGGAATTATCATCCATCTCCTTTGGAAGCCACATCACGGCTTCTTGGAGAATAACTTCACTGGACTTCAAGACCCGCTCTACGCGGACCAGCCAATTCATGGTCTACTCTCGGACCTTGGATACTAGATGAACTAACTTGCCCTGCCCGGCAAATCATCATCGCTTCCTGCTATTGTCAGCGAGGTCTCCGCAGGATTATTTATGGAAGATACTCCCTGTGTCAAGTATCGAACTGGTGGTAACCAATCACTTATTTTACACAATACAAGGCCAAGCCTATAACATTTTGAACTTGGTTGTCATGGATTTTTCTCTATGACATTTTATTATCGAGTTGTCTGTTATTGGTCTTTCTTCATGTAATCAATTTTGGCAATTCATTTTTTTTCCTAATCAATGCTACTTGCAAGTTGTTTTTCAGTTTCCTGGAGGCATTTTGAATTGCCTCTTTTAAATAATCCTTTTAATGCAAATAATTGTTACTATTTATCTAAATGTTTATAATAATCAAATAAATGTATCAACACTTGTCAAGTAACTTTTGGTCTCTTCCATATAGTCCTATTACAGTCCACTCTGTGCCCTAAACCTAATCCAATGCTCTTTCCCAGTTGGGGTGATATCTTAACAAAAAAAACTTTCCACGCTATATGGCAGCGAATCATGGACAATAGGAGAGAGAGAGAGGAAAAGACTACTAGCATTTGAAACCTGGTGCTATAGACGGATTATGAAAATCAGTTGGAAAGAAATGGTCACAAATTATGAAGTCTTTAGAAGAGTGGGAGAGAGAAGATGCTTCCTGAAATATTTAAAAAGAAGAAGGAATCACCTCGTTGGCCACATACTGCGACACAATGGAATGATTAAGCTTATAATCGAGGGAACAGTAGACGGCAAGAATTGTAGAGGAAGACCCAGACTGGAGTACATGAGTCAAATACTGCAAGATGTGGGCTGTGGCTCATACTGTGAACTGAAGAGAAAGACGGGAAGAATGGCGAGCTGCTGCCAACCAGCCTCACGGCTGTTAACCACACAGAGAGAGAGAGAGAGAGAGAGAGACGAACACTAATAGAACAACGATTAGCTATAGAAATAATTCATTCACCACCTACAGGAATATTTCTATAAATTTATTACTCAACGATGATGCTGATATATATTTGTGACGGAGAATGACGATCCTTCAGAAGAAGATAGTCAATATGCCAGGGAATCCCGGCAACCCAGA
This sequence comes from Meconema thalassinum, assembly GCA_946902985.2. Taxonomy (NCBI): domain Eukaryota; kingdom Metazoa; phylum Arthropoda; class Insecta; order Orthoptera; family Tettigoniidae; genus Meconema; species Meconema thalassinum. The sequence goes on along the minus strand of OX336394.1, from coordinate 470,587,788 downwards.
AGAATATGCTAGAAGGATGTCGTTCGATTCCAGACGGAGGTTGGTGATTACCGGAGAGGGAACGTTTTCTCATATCCGAGGTCGCTGGTCCGATGTTTCGAATGGAGGTCCATCTCTGTATATTGGACTGAGGAAATACCTAAGTATTGTGCAAATACTCACCCTGATCTTCAAGATATCGTCTAAATAAGGTAGCAGTGTTATTTATTTGTAGTATAGAGCTTGATTAGTGACATTCTGAGCCGACGTCCTTACTCCGTATTTTATGTATTTCAGTGTTTCGATGTAAACTTACACTTCATATGTGTATCAAGATTTTTATGCTTCAAGATTATTTGAGATGATAGTCATTCATCTATTTTTCAATTTTTATTCTACGGTTCAGTTGTTGAACTGACATTCAGATTTTGTTTGAGGAATCAGATTTCCGTATGTAAGGCTAGTCATTTTGACTATCAAATTTTGATTTTTATTTGAACCAAGAATTCAGACCTTGTGTCATGGATGCAAATTAAATTTTTGAAAAGAATTTAATTTGGGCACTTAATTGTATCAACTTCAAAACCAGAAGAAACGTCGAATGATATCGTTATATCATTATTGTATATAAACTTTACGACGATCCAGCAAGAACTAGTCGTTTGATACGACTAATGTCATAAACTCATAGACATTCTTCGTGCAGACTGGAAAGACATTGCGAAACTGACAATCCTTACTTTATTTGAAAAAGGTGAAAAATTTAGTCAATTAATTGTTATAGGAAATATCGTTTCATTGAAGATAATTTATATCATTGACTAGGAATTCAAAGCTAGTTTATCCCGGTCAAGATTGAATTCTATTTGACATTATAAATACCATGTGTGGTTATTTATACACTATATGTGTAATATCACGTCATAATGTAGACCTGATATTGCAACGACATGCAATTTAAAGCTTGACAAGTATGATGAAACAGAATCAGTATCTTTATTACGTATATTTGTGACAGATGAGTTAAAAATTAATTATCGTTTTGTGTAGTAAACTCAGGGAGGTTATTCACGACAGTCTAAAGTCGTCTTTTATTTATGGAAGTTTTCTTTGAAGAACTGAAGGATGTATTTTTGTAGATCTGTAGTCGAGTGTGACGACGCTGATGATTATGCAATTCATTGAAGGAGGTTCCTACAGAAGAAATGTTAGTAACAATTAATCTGCATTTGGTTATTGTTTAGCATAGTAGAGGATATTTGTTTATACCATATACAGTGTTATGTGAGGTGTTGAAGAGCTATGCCTGAGCTCATGCGATGGTGTTCCGCATTTTAAGGGAAGTTAATGACGTATAGTTCTTTTGATGAGAACATGGCATAGATCGTAAAGGAGTCATTGTATATAAGAACTCCAGTACATTCGAAGTAACGTTTTAGCTGTGATGACACGAGGGTATGAGCGGAAAACAATTAGAGAAAGGTTGTCTACATATGCAACTTATAACTTTATTAAATCACGGAGTTGTATAGAAACGTGCAGTTGACCTTTGCTGGTTGAATGTATTTGACCGATATTGCATAAAACCTATCTAAGAGATTGTGTGTGCAGTATATTGAACACTGATGAGTGTTAGCGAAACTTTATGTTGAGAAAAAGTTGTATATATTTAACTACAACTTGTATTTTGAAAGAGAACTATGATTCTCGCAGATAACGTGTTGATAGCGTTAGATATCGTTTGTTATAACGATCAGATTACCTGTAAATATTTTTTAATAATTATTTAATTAGTTAAATAATTTTATAACGATTAATTAGTAGGATGTTTTTGTATTATAGTGTACTTTTCGAGTGAATGTTTTTAGAATGGATGATTGCCAGTTGTTAAGAATGATTGAGCAACCTGGTCGGTTCTAGAACGACTCGGAGTGTGAAAGGAAGATAGTATTAAATCTTTAGAGATATTGTTAGAGAATTGTGTGAGATACAAGCTTTTCTTATAAAGCCAGAATGTAAATTTTAAACGAGGCTACTAGACGCGCGCCAATCAGCGTGTATACAAGCAAATATGAGCGGAGATGTGTACAGTTAGGACTCAAGGCCAGTCTGTTATATAACGTGCAGCCTGGTGACAAGTCACAGCCTTGTTAATGGAAATAGTTTCACGGCGCGACAGTTGGTCGTCATTTGTATCAATGAAACAGAGTAAGCAGGTGTATTACGAGACGCGTGGCAGCCGTAGTAACCTCTGAAAGGAATGCTGTCGAACAGGAATTTTTATTAAATATTTTTATCACTTACAGCAGGCCTAGACCTTTCAAAATTCTTGTGCTTTTAATTTACAGTTCAGTAAACGCAGTAGTATGTGTGTAGTGGATGAGGAGCGAGTATGCATGTATGGATTATTTCATTAATATTGTTTATTGTTATTTATTGTTTAATGTTAGATATAGTTTACTCATGTTTAAATAAATTTACACAGTCCGTTGTTCTTGGTCGTCTGCTAGTGATTCATTTTAAATATAAGGAACAAGGTATTGTGGATCCCCTTTTCAGTCCCATACGAGAACCCCGAGAGAAGAGAAAGGTATGTGATCAAGTGAGCCCCGTATATTTTGTTGTTATCCACAATATCCTTGCAGCATACTGTATGTAAATTCCTGAAGAACTTGTTGGAGCGATTTCTAATGAAGTAATTAGCCGGTGCTATTAGAAATAGGCAATCCAGCTGGGCTATGGATATTCCAACAGGCGACTTGGCGAATTCACGGGTACAGTACCTCTCGCGTACCTCCTGGTAGGTGAGACCATCCAGGGTTTCGATCTCCTGGATTTTGTTCTCACTCACGAACACAGGGCAGTCCCTGTCCCGAGGGCAGTTGGAGCACTGATAGGGCTTTGTGCATTGCTCGACATCATGAGGTACCTTACCACACGTACCACAGATTGCAGGTTCGAGCAACGAGATACCATGCGCCCGAACTTCTGGCAGTTATAACATCGCATAGGAGGCGGAATGTACGGGCTGACATCACAACGATAGCTTGTGACCTTAACCTTCTCCGGGAGTACTGAACGCTCTAAGGAAATTATGAAAGCACCCGTGTCAACGACCTGACCGTTGACCTTGCGCGTAATTCGCCGGACATCGGTGTCGTGACGGTGCTTCATATCCTCTTAAGAGTTCCTCGACAGTGTTCAGAATCAGGTCCCTATGGAAGATAACTCCCTGGACCTGATTGAGAGACTTATGTTTTTCCACTTTGAAGGGAAGATCGCCAAAGTGGTTGTTAACCTGCTCAGCCGTTCTGGTCTTGAGCAACACGCTACCATTCCTCATCTTTTGTACTTTCTCTAGTCACCATTTACACCTTCCATGTGGCAAGAAAACAAAATCGATTCGACCAGCTTGAAATCACCCTCATCGGTTCTGGTCGCTACCAGAAACTTGGGGGTATTAGCACCCACATTCGAACGTACAGACTGTTCCCAAGGAGTGGAACCCCATAGGGAATCGAAATTTAAAGACTTGGGTGGGGGACCACCCTGTTGGGGAAAGTTTCGCTTTTCTCGCATGACCATTTCATCCTCCCTGAATGCCACCGACTCCAATCACGGGCTGTATCTGTAGGCGCTACCCAGCCAAGGCAAGGCCCACCAAGCTCGGAAGGCATTGCCCGGGGGTTCGATGTTGGACATGCCCTACAGGCATGAACCCCTTGGAATATACTAGAGAGTTTTCCAGCACAGGCATGCAGCTGTTCGGGGACCTGCGTTGTCAGGCGGATACTACAGCAGGGTATATGGCGCACCCACCTGTCGGTGTGGCCAGACCAAACAGGCTCTCGAGCGTAGTCGCACACTTAGCACGCACATATTAATTTTGAGTGCCAGACCTCAAAAACATGTACGCAAAAGCGTGCGATATAACCTTATGGGGGTCATACCGCTCAAATGTGACGTTTAGAGCTGGCTGTGAAACCCGTAAAGGGGACCTGGACCAAGAAACCCTTTTTGTCGCCTTCTACGACTGGCAGGGTATACCTGTGAGTGTATTCCATCCCTTCCACCCATGGGAGGTCCAATTCGCAAGACGGTATCCCCTGCTTCGTACGACAGACAGGGGACACCGTGGGTGTATTCTAAACACCCCACCCACAGGGGGGAGGCTAAAAACGTACAGAAATGTGGTATGATAGAAGAATTCTCAACATTTACTAAAAAGAGGTAGGGTTAATGGAGTTCTCCATTGTACTTGTGCTGCTCTGGATTGTGAAGGGGCAACCCTGTCATTAGTTACAACCATCAGTGCAATTGCCTGGAAGATGAAGTAATAAACTACTGAAGACCACCTCAAGGTTTGCTGAGGGAGTGAAACCCATCTATCCTGAGTTGCCCTTATGAGAGCATGTTACTTCAGCCCTCTGACTAGAATACATATATTTGACCAAACCAAGAATAATTGGTCTACATTTAAAAACCTCCAAGTCATTCATGTTAATTCCTTACCATAATATAACTTTAGACAATGAGAGTTTAAATGCATTCCCCATTAGCTCAGTGGTCAAAGCAACGCAGTGTGAAGCCTCAGGTCGCAGGTGTATGTCCCACATAGGTCAGGTATTCTATCCCTTTCATCAAAAGGCTTGTGGTTTCTGTACTGCACTCAACCTATCAGATGAACGCTTCCATTTATCATCAATACTGTTATGAAAATTAATTCTGGAATCTCTAAATACCATTTGGAAATAAAGAGATTTGGTGATAACAGGTAATGTCTTGTAAAGAAGCATAAAGTTGTAACATGATAAAGTACTCACCTGTTTGATATACAGAGGTGCTGTTTCTATTTTGATGCATGGAACAAACTCTGGCGAGGGACATTTTTCAGTCTTGATATCCCCAGGGAGGTCGGTATTATCCTGCAGAGAAGTGATGCATGGAACAAACTCTGGCGAGGGACATTCATCCGTCTTGATATCCCCAGGGAGGTCGGTATTATCCTGCAGAGAAGTGATGCATGGATCAAACTCTGGCGAGGGACATACATCAGTCTTGATATCCCCAGGGAGGTCGGTATTATCCTGCAGAGAAGTGATGCATGGATCAAACTCTGGCGAGGGACAATCATCAGTCTTGATATCCCCAGGGAGGTCGGTATTATCCTGCAGAGAAGTGACTTGTTTCACAAATGTATTCCTATGCAATTTATTATCTCTAGTAAAATAGTATTACAAAGTTTCCATGGTAATTCATTCAAAAGTTCTTAATACAAGTCTTGTTGACTAGGGAATTATTTTATAATGCTACAGGAACTTTTGGTTAATGGTCTTAAATAATTATTAAATATACTGAACATCGTATGTTGATACATGTTCATTGTAAACAAGAACTAAATATAAGTATTGGCATGCATCTGCATTTAAGAAATAACTGATACAAGTCAATACGGATCACCAAACAAAACAATACCTCAGGTTAATGGTTTTGCTTACTATAGCAGTCTATAAAACATTTAATATTTTATCCTGGCCCGTAGCAAAGAACTAAAATGGTGGCCACTAAACCCTAATATGGTCGAACCTCTTCCTCCAACCTAATATTTAGCCTTGTGAGGACAATCTACTTTCTCTCCCAGACCGTAGCGAAGAACCAAAATGGTTGACCATTAGGAACCAAGTCGGGTGATCTGCTCTCCCCCAACCTCATCCCCAAGTAACACGTCTGACTTGAAACTGCTCGGAGACTGCCGCAACGTGACGTCATTCGCTGTCTCAAAACAAGAATCAACTTGTGTGTAAAGTCACGTAGTCTGCCGTGGACAGACTCCTTTGGAAAATTCCCCTGTCAGACAAACGAGACTAAAGCCACATGTCAGGAAACCATGACAACCATTATGGCCGCTGAGGGAACGCGAGGCCACCTTGGCAATATGTTCTGTTTATACAAGGAGACAAATGGAAACCATGACCACCATCATGGCCGCTGAGGGAACTCGAGACCACCACGGCAATATGTTCTGTTTATAGAAGGAGACAAATGGAAACCATGACAACCATCATGGCCGCTGAGGGAACGCGAGGCCACCTTGGCAATATGTTCTGTTTATAGAGGGAGACTAATGGAAACCATGACAACCATCATGGCCGCTGAGGGAACGCGAGGCCACCTTGGCAATATGTTCTGTTTATAGAGGGATACTAATGGAAACCATGACAACCATCATGGCCGCTGAGGAAACGCGAGGCCACCTTGGCAATATGTTCTGTTTATAGAAGGAGACAAATGGAAACCATGACAACCATTATGGCCGCTGAGGGAACGCGAGGCCACCTTGGCAATATGTTCTGTTTATAGAGGGAGACTAATGGAAACCATGACAACCATCATGGCCGCTGAGGGAACGCGAGGCCACCGTGGCAATATGTTCTGTTTATAGGAGACAAGTGGAAACCATGACAAGCATCATGGCCGCTGAGGGAACGCGAGGCAACCATTGCAATATGTTCTGTTTATAGAGGGAGACAAGTGGAAACCATGACAACCATCATGGCCGCTGAGGGAACGCGAGGCCACCATGGCAATATGTTCTGTTTATAGAGGGAGACTAATGGAGACAATGACAACCATCATGGCCGCTGAGGGAACGCGAGGCCACCATGGCAATATGTTCTGTTTATAGAGGGAGACAAATGGAAACCATGACAACCATCATGGCCACTGAGGGAACGCGAGGCCACCATGGCAATATGTTCTGTTTATAGAGGGAGACTAATGGAAACCATGACAACCATCATGGCCACTGAGGGAACGCAAGGCCACCATGGCAATATGTTCTGTTTATAGAGGGAGACAAGTGGAAACCATGACAACCATCATGGCCGCTGAGAGAACGCGAGGCCACCATGGCAATATGTTCTGTTTATAGAAGGAGACAAATTGAAACAAACATCAAATCTCGGGGATTTAGGGAGGAAATCTAGGTGAATTTCACATCAAAGGTTGGCTACCCTCATTATTGAAGATGGTTGCAACTTGGTCACCACGGTAGCTCAATGGTCAGAGCAACAGCATAAATAGCCGGTGGTTGCTGGTTTGTATCCAGCATGGGTCAGATATTTTATCACAGCGCCTTTAACCAAAAAGCTTGTGCTTTCTGTACAATACACAACCTAACATTTGTCATCAATACAGCAGTGAAATACAATCCTGGAATCCCTAAATACCATTTGGTGATAAGGAGGTGAAGAACACGGCAAGTCTTGTAAAGAGACATAGAGTATTAACTCGATAAGGTACTTACTCCTATCACATTACAATCACGTTACAGGAATCGGTGGCGTAGTCGGTAGCATGCTGAACTGCTATGCCCAAGATAGCGGGTTCAAACCCGGCCGAAGTCGTCGGATTTTTTAAGAGCGTTAAAAATCCTTCAGTATGCCTTCCTTCGGAGGGGAAGTAAAGCCGGCGGTCCCATGTCATAGATTTATGGCATGTAAAAAATCCTTTCACAGACTAAACTTGTGTAAAGCAAAATTTGTTAGGTTAGATTTCGTCAGAACGCTCTATCAAAGTTCCAACGTTCGCCACTAGGTATCATTGATATCTGGTGGCGAAAGTTGGAACTACTTGAAATTGAACGGAACTTGTAGCTCATCCTTTAGGGTATCCGCTGGAAGCAGCTACAGACTCAGGCGAGCCGAACATGTCCTCGGACACTCCCGGCACTAAAAGCCATACGATAAATAAATAATAACAGGAATCTGAGAATAAAATAAACATTGAACTGGTTTCCATTTCCCTTCATTGCTCCCTAACACAACACAACATCGACGGTCTAGATCAGTAGGCCTATTTAGCCTACATGGAAAATATTTTTCCAAGGTCATAAAATGAAATAAAAGCCAGGCTTGTGTGTTTTATTTGGTATCTTGAACATTATAGTATTCAGCTGATGTTTATAAACATCCCTCGCTATAAATAATAGACCATGAAGGATAAATGATAAAGGAATGGTTAAGGGGGTTCATAAAAACAAGCCATAAAGATAATGAGGGAAGAGGAACAACACCTCCTATGTGGGAAAGTAATGGGCGCAGTAGATATGCTCAAAAATACACCTAAATGAAAATAGTTACATCAATGTATGTAGATGATGGAGATTAGAATGAGAATATTAGGGAACTGAGCATGCCTAGTAAATATTCAAGTCTTGGAACAGAGGGGACTCCATATCTAATTCTTGATATAAATCTCTATTTCTAGTGAGTCAGTGCAGTAACATACATATTATGATGTGGCAACACTGTAGGTCAGCATTCAATACAACGGCTATGTTCAATCTCTATTGCATAAAATAGTGGCATAGAATTTAGGGTGAAAGTATCAATGAGACTGAATGTGTAAACATTGTTTCAGCTCCTCAATAGCAGGTAATATGCAAGTATTAATATACAGACACAATATGACCTCTAGTTAACAGATACTGATTAACTTACTGCTTCATATAATTTAGCTTGCTAACTATAAGAATGCTGTCTTGAACATCACTAAGATTGCAATATACAGACACAATATGACCTCTAGTTAACAGATACTGATTAACTTACTGCTTCATATAATTTACCTTGCTAACTATAAGAATGTTGTCTTGGACATCACTTAAGATTGCAATGTTACACAAAGTGTGGAATTAATATACACTTACAATGTCGGCCAAGTCATCTGTTTGTGTCGACCATTCCGGCTCACTTTTGATCACAACTTGCTCGTCCATTACGTTAGAAAACTAGAACACAGAAATTCACCTGAAAATTATTTACATACGCACTTATTCATCGATATAGACTCATATATAATACGGTATGGCACGTCAAATGGGGTCCCCCAAAAGTAATATTGGTGTTCCAAATATATCCCGTGAGGTGCCCAGTGTCAAGTACAGTAAACCCTACTTGATAATTACGCTCGACTTGACAACAAATGAGTTCTAATGCAAGTCATTGAGCCTGAGTGGATAAAATGAGCAATGTATGGGTATTATTTACGCCAGTTCGTGCATCTACAGAAGTGAAATGGAGCAACTCACGAATGCATCCATCATATGTTCAGTCCCTTTGTTCCCAAACACACACAAACCAAAACAATGTTTGGGCGAGGCGGGGATATCTGATTGTTAGCACATAACACAGCTATCAGCGCGACGGAAATAGGTTCCGGGTAAGTTAACTGATCGTAGCACACGCTTCTTTGAGAATCAGGACAATCTGCCAACAGGCGTCCAGATACCACACAATGCCCAGTTCAAATGAAAACTCCTACATTCTCCTGATTGAACGGAAGTGAGATAAAAATATATTTATCTATACACACTTCCAGAACTAACATGGGAATAATTTGTATAATATCATCAAAATGTGTTCTTAGGTACAAACTCAGTCAAGGTTACCTCTATATTCTGCTGTTGTAAACTGCGTGTCACTGACATTCTACACTGGGCACAGAGCAAACAATATCATTCCGCCGTAACACTAATTACAGTACTTTAACTTAGTTTTGTCCCATATCTCCACAACATTTGAAATACTCCTGCTTGGATCTGTCATCTAACTAGAAGAGAGTTCTCAGTTTGTTCATTCTCACCACAAAATAGGGTATTCAAATTAAATACGCTAATTCTGCCCAACCTTCCTCCTCGCGTTACAAGCCGCCCGGTTCGAAACAAAATAGGGAAAGGTTTCATTCAACAGAAGTTACTTTGAATTTCTCCTTAGACACATAATATCTTTGTGTGTGTTATAGTCACATTATTTGTACACTGAACAAGATATTACAGTCTAAAATGTATTTGTTGTTTGGCTCTTCAGTCTTAAGACTGCTTCGATGCAGACACCAAGAACCCCTGTCCTGAGCTAATCGTTAAATCTCTACATAGCTACCACACCCTATACGCGAGGGAATATCTAACCTTGGTCTACCCTTACAGTTCTTATCCTCGACTCTTCCTTCCGTAGGTAAGTTTGCTATTCCTGGATGTCAAAGTAGGACGAATGTCAACCAACCTATCTCTTTTCTTCATTACGGTAGCAGTCGCCACGAACATCTCTCCTCTCCCAATCGTCTTAGTACCTCTTCATTTGCCACCATAACTTCCCATCCGTCCTTTATCATTCTCCTGTAACACCACATTTCAAACGTTTCAATTATCCTCTCTTCTGCTGCTCCAACAGTCCAAGTTTCACTTCCATAGTTCGCCACGGTCTAGACATAGGATTTCAAAAATAACTTCCTAATACCCAAATGTACCGGTATAGTCGATGTCAGCTGATTCCTTCTTCATTCCTGTAGAAATGCTTTCCTTGCTTGTGCTAACCTACTTTTTATATCCTCTTTGCTTCGTCCATCACTGTCTATTTTGCTTCCTAGGTAGGCCAACCGGTAACAGAAGTCTCCTACTTCCTTTAGCTTTCCACCCGCCACTTCGACGTCTATAGGGGTTACGGTACTGATTCCACTTGGCTGCATTTCAGTATTTTTGTTTTACATTTATTACGGTAACTAGCAACACGCCCCGGCTTCGCCCGGGAACAGTTATGAATGAATGCATTACGGTACGTGCTAGCTCGTAAACTGTCGCCTCAGTAATGAATGGAGATTGTTGTAAGAAATGAAAACGTAAAATTACTTATAGTGGGCGATGAATTGAAGATAGAGATATGCTCTCGCGGACCTTTTTTCTGTAGAACTTTTCATACTGAACAATTCTTACACTCATGTTTTAACTGTTTGCCCAGCGTAAGCTTAAAAAGCACACGGATGCCAGGCTTTTTTCCCGACGTTTTCACTGAAATCGTTACTGCTTGACTTCCTATGACCATAAATAAATAATTTTGTACAGAAACCTTCCTCGAGATATCCTTTTCAGAATTGTGAAAACCGCATCAAAATCCATCCAGTGGTTCTTGAGATTACCCGAGACATACAAGAATCGGGGACTTTGTTTTATACTAAGTAGGCGTAGGTAGAGATTTTCATCATGAATTCTTTCCTCAGGACAGAATCCGTACCATTTAAAAACTCATTCAAATTCTGTGGTGTGTCGGCTAAGAAGATGTCGATGTCATCAACAAATCTCGGAGGTGAAATTATTAAGAATATACCGTACCGTAGTTGAGCATATCTTATGCAGCAGTATACGGGAGTGGAACACAGGATAACATCTGATAAACTGCTGAGATTAGCCGAAATACCGTTTGTTATGATGAATGATAATAATGGTGGACCGTAATAGATGTGTTCTGTTCAGCTGTCTATAAACCACCCTTCAACTCCTCTTTAGAACCCGACATGTATCAGAATTCCAGCTGTGTTCTAAGTAAAACACTACAGACAACTAGCGGTGGTCGAACACTGGAAGTTGTGAAAAGTACGGTAATGTACCGCTAGGGCTTTGCTTCTTTGTACTAGTGGATGTAGTCGGGAAGAAGGAATGGGGGAGATAACAAATATAGGAAATGCCATTTGTATTACTGGGCGGTGTTATGGAGTCCTTGTCTTGCTTGAGACTGGTTGATGTGCTATTTTGATCCTTTAATCTTGGCCGTGACAGGATGGATGATTGGCCTATCGTAGACTGTGAAGCCGTGGCGAATTCTCCCATATACCGGCGATTCCACCCGAGATTAAAAGGTAAGAAGACTTTCTCGTCATAATTTAGACTTCTTGATAATAGTGCAGTCATGACAATCAGACATGTCATATTTTCTGCAGATTATAGGCACGAAAGACGACTAACATGTTTGTGTATTAGACACATGATTGGAAATACTACAGCAGTCAGTCGAGAGCTTGTTTAATCTTTTGTAATGATGTTTTGATGAATAGCTGAATACGCTGAATAGGTACGGTACTGAATTTTTGTCCGAATGCAGGACCGCTGTATAATTTAGTTGACCACCATTGTAATATTATTTAAGGAACACTACGTTGGTAGGTAACTGATACCAGTAGATGCAAGGTACACTTTTTGTACGAGTCTTCTAGCGACATGCACGATTTTTGTCATGCCAGCTAAGTCATAGACCGACGGGTCACGTGTTATTACTGAAGCACTATAGCGTGCCTATTAAGTGTTGTAACAGAGGTTCACAAGTTGTATTTGGAGATTGTGCAGTTTGAAGCCATTTTTCAGTGTCCCTTAGTAAACAAAAGTTTGGTGCTTTACAGTCGGTCAACACGAATGTACCCAAAAGAGCTGGGTTATGCCCTAATCCTGAAATAAATTACACGAGGTTAATAAATACACTAGGATGACCAGTTTCGATCGTCAAGCGATCATCATCAGATCCATTACACTTAGGCTATAAAGTCTATGTTTGAAAATACGGGTGAAAATATTTACAATGTGTACAATTATTTAGTTGCAGCATTGGTAATGCAACTGTCGGTCTATGCTAATTAATTGTAGTACCGGTATATATGATGTTAGGTGAAATGCTAAAATGGTGATAGAAATCTGGAGTTTGTCTGTTTGGAGTGACTATTTGGTTGTAAAAGTCAACTATGGTTATACTGTAGCCTATAGTTAGGCTATTACATATCTGGTTATCTTCCTCACTGGAGCTACGAGCGGTTTCGACTACACTCTTAGTTCATTTGGATTTCTTTAATTTTATAAATGTTTTAAACATTGTTTTAACTGAACAATAGCTGACAAAATACATCAGTTGGGCCATGACAGCATTAACTAGATGTATTTACGTAAACTAGGTTACACTAAAAACATAATTCTAAGATACAATATTTTTAAAGGTAAGAATAGCCTACTTGGTACGGTACCGGTAATGTGAAATGTGATGTTCTTCAGTCGGTGATGGGTTAGTCCCTAATCCTGAGTAGCCTACTTTTACATGAGATTAATTAATACACTTTAAAATCACCGGTACAAACTATTTGTGCTAGAAATACATCCATAAAGTAGTATCTGTGAGTTTCCTTTCACAGTTCCTATTTTTTTTATCGTCGGTAGTATTATTTTATTGGTGCGTTTATAGCGATATAGTCTCCGAGATCGTGTGTTCTGATGTAGCCTAATGCGCGGCAAAATATTAAAATCTGAGCCTTTTTTAACGGTACAGCTTAATGACGGTTCTAAATACTCTAAATGGACGAGACAACATTTAAAAATGTTGATAAGCCTTAGGTCTACAATCGGAAGAACTGCACAGATTTAATGCGAGCCATGTGTAGGCTACATTAATTTACAATATTTAACAATCGAAGATACAGAGGATTGCATGTATAACTAGCAATTTCTCTGCGACATTTATGAAAGCTTTAGGAGAGAGAGCGTAAACAAAAACAAATATTTCAGTGATTCAGTCACTTACCTTCAATGAGAAGGGTTTGATGATTTACCTTTGAAGTGGGTTTCTTGTAACCCTAGGCCAATAAGTGCGATAAACTGATTGTGTGAGTTGCCCGAATAAACGTGGCGATGAGTTTGTAATGCCTGTTAGTGTCTGACGACTATGCAGTATTTACTGGGCGTGCCCCATCATATTGTGCTCAGATTTGTAATACACGTTAGTGTCTGACGACTATACAGTATTTACTGTGCCCCATCATATTGTGCTCAGGTTTGTAATACACGTTAGTGTCTGACGACTACGCAGTATTTACTGGGCGTGCCCCATCATATTGTGCTCAGGTTTGTAATACACGTTAGTGTCTGACGACAAGACAGTATTTACTAGCGTGCCCCATCATATTGTGCTCAGGTTTGTAATACACGTTAGTGTCTGACGACTGACGACTATACAGAATTGACTAGCGTGCCCCATCATATTGTGCTCAGGTTTGTAATGCACGTTAGTGTCTGACGACTATATAGTACTAGCTGAAGTACCCGTGCTTCGCTACGCGTCATAAATAAATTAAAATGTGAAGGTGACAGTTAAAACAGAGGACAGGCGAGGTGCTGCGCAGAGGGAGATTAAGGATGGAACATTTTGTCCAACTACACCGCTCGGCGTTGACCGTGTTTTATAGCACAAATTTAAGTTTTACTCGCTAACCGTTGGAGATACCTTTCGAATAGAAAATGTAATTTTAAACCTCGTACATGCCATCAAAAGTTTGCTATTTCTTAGCGTTCTCTTTTTATTTGAAATGGAAATATGAAAGTTTGAAACCAAAGGGTGTAGTGACGTCACTATATGTTAACCAGGTAAATCAGCTACTTCCATGTAAAATTCATGTAAATCGGACCAGTGGTACTTGCGTGATTGAGTAATACACAGACCCACACCATCTCATTTTTAGCCTCGCTTTGCACGCGTCATAGTCGTGTCATATTGTTATTCAATGAAATGCAGGTTTAACACCGTTAACACCCCTTTAGAACCGGAATACCCAAAAATCCCTCCTGAGTAGAAGTTTTCGACACACAACAAACATGTCCCCAAAATATTATTCTTCTAACTTAAATAGTTTTGGTTGGTCGATGAGAGTGAACATCCAAAAATCCTTCCTTAGTGGACGTTTTTCTTCCAGAATTTCACTCCTCCCCATAGGCCCCTTAAATTGCATTTATGAAAGAAAAAAAAACGGTCGAACACCTATTTATTTTATTTATTTATTTATTTTTAAGCTGATTGATTTCCTCCGAGTTTCAAACTCCTCGCCTATGTCGTTTAAGAGATACACGCTCCGATAGGAATCTTTCCACCGCCACTTTTCATCCCTTTCACCTCATAATATACACTACATCGAAAAACCATTAGACATGTGTCAGCTTATTTTTAATGATTAGTATATGTGCCAAGTATCACATCCCCAAATGAAACCACTCGTGAGATATTGTTATTCAATGAAATGCACGTTTACCCCCCTCAACACCTCTTTAGAACCTGAATATCCAAAACTTTTTCCTTAGTGGACGTTTCCGACATACAACGAACATATCCCCAAAATTTCATGTTTTTAACTTCAATAATTTTGGCTGGGCGATGATGAGTGAGTGAGTCAGTCAGACATTTTCTTTCATTTATTTTTGATAATTTCACTCCTCTCCATGAACCCCTTAAATTGGATTTATGAAACAAACGCTCGAACACCTATTTACTTATTTAAAGCTGTTTTCCCCCTGAGTTTCATGAGTGAGTAAGTGAGTCAATCAGTTAGGACACTTTCTTTCCTGTTTTTTTCCCCCAGAATTTCACCCCTCTCCAAGGGCCCCTTAAATTGGGTTTATGAAAAAACGGTCAAACACATATTTACTTATTTTTTATGTTGATATTTTCCGTTGTGTTTCAAACTCCTCGCCTATGTCGTTTAAGAGATACACGCTCCGTTAGGATTCATTCAATCCCCACTTTTCACTCCTTTCACCTCATAATATACTCCACACCGAAAAATCCTCAGACACGTGTCTTCTAATTTTTAATGATGAGTTTATATGCCGAGTATCACATCCCCCAATAAACCAATCGGGAGATATTGCTATTCAATGAAATGCAGGTCTACCCCCTTAACACCCCTTTAGAACCTGAATATCCAAAAATCATTTCTTAGTGAGCATTTGCGGCCCTTGAGGAAGCTGTATACCCAATCTCATTCTAATCCGGTCGGTGGTTTCTGGGATTTCGTGATGAAAAAATGAGTGAGTGAGTGAGTGGTATTTGACAAATATATACTGTAGTAGATAGTGTCAAGTCTTTGTTATGCTAAACTCGGTTGACAGTACTGTGTTAGCAGTTGAGTAACTAACGGGATTTCAAGTAAAGATCCTCATTTTCTATACCGGTAGTGCAGAGCGCAACTGGCATCCAGTCGGCCGTGTCTCGACTTGATCTATGTTGCCATGGAAACTATCTGCCTTGCCATTCCTTCATGAGTATATTTTATGATTTGATTAGCCTGCGCTTGAGTGCAAAAGGGCCGAAATCAGAAGAATAAGAAAGTCTATCGAAAATGCATGTAGCCAGCGGTTCCTTCTGGATCCTAAACTATGTGTGTGCAAAATTTGGTTGAGATTGGTGGAACGGTGTAGATTTGTATACGGAACAGACCCACCCACACACACACCCACCCACCCACATACATACATACATACATACATACATACAGACTTTCACTTTTATATATAAGATTTACTGGGCGTGCCCCATCATATTGTACTCAGGTTTGTAATACAGCTTAGCGTCTGACGACAATATAGTATTTACTAGGCGTGCCCCATCATATTGTGCTCAGGTTTGTAATACACGTCAGTGTCTGACGACTACGCAGTATTTACTGGGCGTGCCCCATCATATTGTGCTCAGGTTTGTGACACACGTTAGCGTCTGACGACTATACAGTATTTACTGGGAGTATCCCAACATATTGTGCTCAGGTTTGTAATGCAAGTTAGTTTCTGACGACTATACA
Source organism: Meconema thalassinum (assembly GCA_946902985.2). Lineage (NCBI taxonomy): Eukaryota > Metazoa > Arthropoda > Insecta > Orthoptera > Tettigoniidae > Meconema > Meconema thalassinum. The sequence continues at coordinate 470,571,375 of OX336394.1, read as the reverse complement.
GTATTTACTGGGCGTGCCCCATCATATTGTGCTCAAGTTTGTAATACCCGATAGTGTCTGACGACTATACAGTATTTATTAGCGTGCCCCATCATATGGTGCTCAGGTTTGTAATACACGATAGCGTCTGACGACTATACAGTATTTACTAGCGTGCCCCACCATATTGTGCTCAGATTTGTAATGCACGTTTGTGTCTGACGACTATACAGTATTTACTGGGCGTGCCCCATCCTATTGTGCTGAGTTTTTTAATGCACGTTAGTGTCTGACGACTATACAGTATTGACTAGCGTGCCCCATCATAATGTGCTCAGGTTTGTAATACTCGTTAGCGTCTTACGACTATATAGTATTAACTGGGCGTGCCCCATCATATTGTGCTCAGGTTTGTAAAGCACGTTAGCGTCTGACGACTATAGAGTCTTTAATGGGCGTGCCCCATCATATTGTGCTCAGGTTTGTAATACTCGATAGTGTCTGACGACAATATGGTATTTAGTGGGCGTGCCCCATCATATTGTGCTCAGTATTGTAAAGCACGGTAGCGTCTGACGACTATATAGTATTTACTGGGCGTGCCCCATCATATTGTGCTCAGGTTTGTAATACACGTTAGTGTCTGAGCGACTATATAGTATTTACTGGGCGTGACCCATCATATTGTGGTCAGGTTTGTAATACACGTTAGTGTCTGACGACTGTATAGTAATTACTAGCGTTATCCATCATATTGAGCTCAGGTTTGTAATGCACGTTAGTGTCTGACGACTATAGAGTATTTACTGGGCGTGCCCCATCATATTGTGCTCAGGTTTGCAATACACGTTAGTGTCAGACGACTATACAGTATTTACTAGCGTGCCCCATCATATTGAGCTCAGGTATGTAATAAACGTTGGCGTCTGATGACTATACAGTATTTACTAGCGTGCCCCATCATATTGTGCTCAGGTTTGTAATACACGTTTGCGTGTGACTACTTTACAGTATTTACTGGGCGTGCCCCTTTATATTGTGCTCAGTTTTGTAATACATGTTAGTGTCTGACGACTATATAGTATTTACTGGGCGTGCCTCATCACATTGTGCTCAGAATTGTAATACACGTTAGTGTGTGACGTCTATACAGTATTTACTACCGTGACCCATCATATTGTGGTCAGGTTTGTAATGCACGTTAGTGTCTGACGACTATATAGTATTTTCTGGGCGTGCCCCATCATATTGTGCTCAGGTTTGTAATACACGTTAGCGTCTGAAGACTATATAGTATTAACTGGGCGTGCCCCATCATATTGTGCTCAGGTTTGTAATACACCTTAGCGTCTGACGACTATACAGTATTAACTGGGCGTGCCCCATTATATTGTGCTCAGGTTTGTAGTACAAGTTAGCGTCCGACGACTATAGAGTATTTACAAGGCGTGCCCCATCATATTGTGCCCAGGTTTGTAATACACGTTAGCGTCTGACGACTATATAGTATTTACTGGGCGTGCCCCATCATATTGTGCTCAGGTTTGTAATACACGTTAGCGTCTGACGACTATACAGTATTTACTGGGCGTGTCCCATCATATTGTGCTCTGGTTTGTGATACACGTTAGCGTCTGACGACTATACAGTATGTACTGGGCGTGCCCCATTATATTGTGCTCAGGTTTGTAATGCACGTTAGTGTGTGACGACCTTACAGTATTTACTAGCGTGCCCCATTTTATTGTGCTCAGGTTTGTAATACACGTTAGTGTCTGACGACTATATAGATTTTACTAGCGTGCCCCATCATATTGTGCTCAGGTTTTTAATACACGTTAGTGTCTGACGACTATATAGTTCTTACTAGCGTGCCCCATCCTATTGTGCTCAGGTTTCTAATACACGTTAGTGTTGTAGTAGATTCTTAATGCCCCATGTTGGTAGCGACAAATGTAATGGTTTCGCTAGCCCACACTGTTGGGAGAGAAATGTAACTGTTTACCTTTGCCTAAGCTATGTTGTTTTAATGGGCGCCAAGACCTCAATGCAATGTTGAAATCTAAATTTGTATTTAACAACGTCTAGCTCTGGCAGAACACATTCAAGACTCTATTCACTCAGATCGTGGTATGATTTGATCATTAACCCAACAAACAATTGTATCAGGAGAAGGAATTGGTCTATATCTAATGCTACCTACTGAAAGCAAAGATTGCATTGTAAAAGAAATGAATTTATTATATAAAACAAGTATAGCAAAATTAATAATAATAATAAGTTTAAAATTTAAATTGGAGCGTTGTGATTTGAATATTACCGATAGAAAATTACGTGAAAACGGAGTCTGATAAATTGATTTTACTCTTATTTCCAAGCTATGAAGTTACTGAATTATGAAATATAAAACAAAGAAAAATGAGAGATTGCGTATTTCTGCGTCATTAGCGCTTACCCCTGGAAATTGCCAAAGCATTTCCCTCGTTCTTGATGATGCTGTGTGCTTCCCACAGTCTCCTGGACGTCGTCATCTCCGTCGAAATTTGATGATATTCTGGTAGATTAGATAATTCTATGGTCCGTACATCGGACCCAAACTCTCGTAAAACCGCACTGGTTACGTTTTACAAAAGTTCGTCGCTAACTCCACTGAACATCGGAGCGTCACGCACTTGCGACCGTACACTGCAAGTTCTACACAGATTCTCCCTAACTCCACTGAACATCGGAGCGACTCGCACGCGCATCCATACTCCTCAAGTATATCACAGATAGTCATCGTTTCACGGCGCGTCGAACGATATATTCACCTGTCGGCTCCCCCACTCCAGTCCAGACTTCTAGCTTACGTTGTCTCCGCTGATTGGCTGAACCACCACGCGATCTTCTCCTCCTCCGGGTCATTACACTCGGCGACAGGGTTCCGTTTCAACAATTCGCCTCTTCTTGACGATGCGACCCAAGATTGCGTCATGCTCCTCGACAGGAATCAGCTTGTATTAGAATTCCCAGTGAGTCACGTCTCTCAATATACCCTAACTGACGAAAACTCCGTAAAATTCCGTAATCGCATAATTTTCTATGATATCGTCGTTCGTAATAATTTGCTTGTTAGCGTTTTCTAAGACATAGAAAACCTATCTGTATGCTTATAATTTTTATAAAATGCTCCGAAAATATCTTAATAATAATTATAATAAATTAATAATAATAATAAATTAACATGAAAAATTATCTTGGCTGAACAATTTGCCGCGTAAATAAATATAGAATGGCTTCCTACTGACTTATGCCAGTTGCATAAAAAACCCTCGAAAAACACGTTACATATTCGCCTCGGATCATCGGATGATTTACCGTGACGACGGTCCATTATCCGATTATCCCAGACACGTTAATAAACCCCATCCAAAATACATATTACATAAATGAAATCACCCTAAATTACAGATATATACACTCATAATTTTTCTTCACGCACTTTGCGTCAAAGTTTGTTGTCACTATGGATTGCACTTTGCAACCAGTCCAATGTTTTACATATAGAATAGTGTTCCATGGATATTTCCGCCTCTCAAATTGCTCTATGTTGGAGAAATAGACATAATTAATGTGTGAGCACTATGTATTTATGATGTCATATCACACGCATTGAAGGTGTTCTGATATATTTATATCATCATTGAACTTCCTAATTTCACTGGAGGTCCCTTCCTTATGGTGAAATTTAATCTCACTTATCACTGAGCACACGATTGTGGCAGCGCCTCGTGACCATAATACTTAATCTCTCTTTGAAGTAGATTAAATTAATATTGACTTCTGAAAAAAAAAACAGTAAATGCGCATTACATATAACACTAAATATTTCTGTGCCGTAATCGCCCTGTCTTCTTAAGTTCCCGTAGACCATATTCTACTTAATACTAGTTCTCAACACAGACCATTTCTCCTGACACAAATAATACCTTTGTACAAATTACCTTAAATTACACACTTACAAATCTTACATGGCGAGGCCGTAAACAGAAATCACGTGTGCTGATATGTATGAGTTTCATGAAGGACTGTCTCGCATTCTGATGGCCCATCTTTTATCTCGTGGACGCCTTAAGCTAACAAGCCCTATACAAGCGCTCCCCCATCTCTTGGAGATAAATGGGAACCCATCAGCGCTGCCAAAATGGCCTTGGTGCATCGAGACAATTTAGTGCTCAACAGCATCCGACAATCCCGTCATATTTCCCTGTACCTTAAAAACTCTCATTTACTTACATACTACCCCCCTGTGTGACTTCCGATACGCCTGCCTTAAGACCAGATCTTCCACGCACCAGATACCACACTTACTCATTTGATAGGCTGGCTCGCCAGCTAAACACACTCACTTTATGACACATATTTTCGTAGACTATGTATATTATACGTCCCGTATAATCTGTTTCCCTCACTATTCCCCAGCACATATGCTGTTTTCCCAATACGTTTGGAAACTATAAATGTTTCTCCGTCACCTGCTTCCAACCTTGCCAGTGGCTCCCTTAAATGAACGTCATCACGTTGCTCTACCTAGCATATTTCTCAGTGTCTGTAACGATGCCCTGTTGCTACTGTCCACACATGCACATATTAAAATACCGTCCTCTGCTTTAACCACAGGATAATCCCTACATAAATTAGTGTCCCTCGATAGCATGTCTGCAAGAATGTTATCTTTACCTTTAATATATTTTACTGTGAATTCGTATTCCTGCAGAGCAAGAATCCACCTACTAACTCTGTTAGAACTGAGTTTACAAGTCCTCATATACAGTAATGCATGGTGATCTGTGTGGATCTCAAATTTCCCCCCTACTAAATACATTCTAAATTTCCCTAAACTGAAAACAATACCTAAAAGCTCTAACTCAGTAATCGTGTATCTTTTCTCTGCTGCAGTCAGTCCTCGCGAGGCTAAAGATACAATGCACAGATTACCCTCATCATCCTTCTGACATAATACTCCAGCAATGCCTATATGTGAAGCATCTGTCATAACCACATATTCCTTATCTTTTAACGGATATTTCAGCACTACAGCTTTCTCAAAACCTTCCTTCAGCGCTCTAAAAGCCTGTTCATGCTTGGACTCCCATCTCCACCGAGTCCCACTTTTAAGCAATTCCCTGAATGGTTCTACCAACCCTGAGTATTTAAGAACGAACCTCCTGAAAAAGTTGCAAATTCCCAGGTAAGTTTTTAACTGTTTAACATTCTGTGGCACCTCTGCGTTAAGTATCTTATTAACCCTACTTTCTTCTGGTGTTACACCTCTACTCGACACTCTAAGACCTAAAAATGTCACTTCTGACTGACAGAATGACGACTTAGACAGCTTCAAAATGAACCCTGCCTGATCTAACTTCTGAAAAACTATATTTAAATGATGTAGATGCTCCTCAAAACTGCGTGAACTAATTACCATATCATCTATGTAAATGGTTACAAACTCTCCTGTGTCATCCCCTAATGCGATGTTTAAAGCCCTAATTAAAGCTGCTGAACTACTCTTTAACCCATAAGGTGTTCTACAAAATTGATAAAGGTTATATTTATGACTAAAAGCTGTAAATGGTCTATCTTCGTACATAAGTGGCACTTGCCAAAAACTGGAACTCAAATCTACACAAGTGAAATACTTCTTCCCCTCAAATGTTTGCATTAATTCTTCTATTGACATAGATTTCAGCTGATCTGAACTAATTCTACTGTTAACCAAACGAGCGTCTAAACAAATACGAACAGTGCCGTCGGTCTTGGGTACCGTGATCAAAGAATTAACATATGGACTGTTCGAGTGCTCAATAATCCCATCTTCAAGCATCTGATTAATTTGTGCCTCAACTGCACTCTGATAAGCGAAAGGTACAGGATATCTATGTCCTGTGAATACTGACCTATCAATAACGTTCAATGAATGTGTATAGCAATTGGTCATACCAATGCGATCCTCAAAAACTCTCCTATTACACCATAACACATCATAGAGCCGAACACACTGTTCATCCTCTATATTTCCCTGAAATGCAGCCTCACGTAACGAGTCCTCTAGACTTCCGTTCGTAATCACACTGCCCACAAAACATGGAGAACCCCGCTCTACGGCTGGCGATATCTCATTTAAAGTACAAATCACACCTATAATACTACTCCTCTGAATATGGTCATTGAACGCTACTCCTACTTCAGAATCTCCCCATTTAAATTTCAAACTCCCTACATCATAACATAAGTTACCAGACACCCTACTTAGCCACTCTGAACCCAAGATAACACTGAATACTAAATTTGGAATTACAAGACAAATCTGCTTCTCTACCTGATTATTAATTTTAATGTCTACTAAAACTTGCTTAGAAATTACTTTAGACCTCTTCCCAACAGCTGTGATAACAAAAGTGCTTTTAATTGGCATCTCCTCATAATTTACTCCAGTTCCTTTCATTTTATCATAAAATGCACTACTTATGCAACTCTTCATACAACCACTATCAATTAAAACATCTGTGTACGCCTCGGACACGTTAAATTTAACTATGGGGCTCTTACTAACCACTTCCTGAATAATACCTTCATCATTTAGTTCATGTAATAATTCATTTCTTACATTTAGGTCATAGGGTTCCTGTATAATTGTATGGACAGGGCATGCTACAGACTGAGATTCTGACCTTACTTCGCAGCCTGGTTCGCGTTTAAAGAACCGCTACAGCTGGCCGTAGTACTACTAACTACTAAACTGGTCTGGTTGTTCTGGGCTGTGTTGTCATTGTTTGGCTGTATATTACTACCACTAGGCTGTCCTCTTCCTTGACCCCTATTCTGGTTGTAATTATTGTCATTATAATTTCTCCCTTGATTTCCCCTGAAATCATTGTTTCTCCCTTGATTTCCCCTGTAATCATTGTTCCTCCCTTGATTTCCCCTGAAATCATTGTTCCTCCCTTGATACTGATTACCATAGCCATTTCCTCTGTTCTGATTTAGCTGATTATTATTATTTCTATTTTGAGCGTTGGCCCCTTCGCCACCGTTCCCTTGAACGATGCCTGGCTTCATTAGGTCTATTATTATTATTACCCTGGTTCCGATTGAAATTGTCATCATAACCCCCTCTCCCTAGTGCAGCAAATGTGCTTAACAAATTTTCTACTTGTGATATAGTCTTTACATTCTGGATACAAGCAGTCTCCTTGATCCTATAGGGAAAGTGTCTAAGTAGCAACCTTACCACATCACTTTCCTCCTTCAAGCCATCCAGATATTTACACACTAATACCTGCCCTAAAAAGTATTCGGTCATGGTGGAGCTTCCTTTAGGGTTATATTTACCACACACTACTCCCTCACGATGCTGCGACTGAATAACCTCATTCCAGAACTTTTCACAGAATTTCATTTTAAAATCATTGATATCAGTAAACTTGTCTCTGTAGACAGCAAACCAATTCCTCGTTTCCCCCACAAACACTTGTTCTAAAATTTCAACTACCTGGCACCACTCAATACTACCATTTTCCAACCTTTCCCCGAATTTATTTTCTATAGTGTTCATGAACTCCATTGGGCACCCCTGTCGATTGCTGAACTTACCCAGTTCTACCTCCCTGTGTGTGCTATTCACAAAAACTGGCCTATTCTGACTATTTTCTTGCCTGATCCTAGCTTTTAATTTTAACTCTAATTCTGCGATTTTCTCCTCAGCCTTCCTCTCAATACTGTTTACTGTTAATTTAATGTTTCCTTCTGATTCTTCTACTTTATCATATAGCTTTGCTTGTTTCTCCTCAATCTTGCTAATGCTTTCCCTATTACTCTCTCTTAAATCATTTACTTCTGCAACTATTTGTGAGTGGACTTTCTCCATTCTACCCCCCAGCTGTTCCTTAACCTCTTTAGTAGCTACCTGAATTTTGTCAATTTCTCCCCCCAATTGCTTTTTGACCTGCTGTGTTTCCAGTTGCACTAGTTCTTTTAAATTTTCAGCCTGTGTACTGATTCTAATTTCCAACTCCTCCTGTACTTTTCCTAATTTTCTGTCTACATCTGCAATAATCTCTTTAGCCTTTTCTTCCATCACCCCCCTGATTTCACCTCTAATCAGTTCGAATTTGTCACTCATTTCCCTACTGTTTTGTTCTAATTTAGCATTTAAAGTTTCAGTACTCTCTCTATTTTCCTTACTGTTTTGTTCTAATCTTGCATTATTCTGTTCTAATTTTGCATTTAACGCTTCTGTACTTTCTTTATTTTCCCTACTGTTTTGTTCTAATTTTGCATTATTCTGTTCTAATTTTGCATTTAAAGCTTCTGTACTTTCTTTATTTTCCCTACTGTTTTGTTCTAATTTTGCATTATTCTGTTCTAATTTTGCATTTAAAGCATCACTACTAACTTTGTTCTGATACATGAACTCGAGAAGTAAAGTTTTTAATTCTGGTTGGCCGCCTACACTCCCTGTTTCAGTATCGGGATTTACCTCCGCTACCCCGGTACTACCATCACTCGACATACTGCTCGTATCATCATTCTCCAGTTGATGACCACTACGCAACCTCATCTGTCTTTCTTTCTCATCCCCCATAATGATATACACTGATAAAGACAAATAACCCCCAAAATACAGGCACAGAAATATATACCCTTCTCCTTCCACAAATGTTATTAGGTTTTCAGCCCCAAGTTGTCGGCGACAAATGTAGTAGATTCTTAATGCCCCATGTTGGTAGCGACAAATGTAATGGTTTCGCTAGCCCACACTGTTGGGAGAGAAATGTAACTGTTTACCTTTGCCTAAGCTATGTTGTTTTAATGGGCGCCAAGACCTCAATGCAATGTTGAAATCTAAATTTGTATTTAACAACGTCTAGCTCTGGCAGAACACATTCAAGACTCTATTCACTCAGATCGTGGTATGATTTGATCATTAACCCAACAAACAATTGTATCAGGAGAAGGAATTGGTCTATATCTAATGCTACCTACTGAAAGCAAAGATTGCATTGTAAAAGAAATGAATTTATTATATAAAACAAGTATAGCAAAATTAATAATAATAATAAGTTTAAAATTTAAATTGGAGCGTTGTGATTTGAATATTACCGATAGAAAATTACGTGAAAACGGAGTCTGATAAATTGATTTTACTCTTATTTCCAAGCTATGAAGTTACTGAATTATGAAATATAAAACAAAGAAAAATGAGAGATTGCGTATTTCTGCGTCATTAGCGCTTACCCCTGGAAATTGCCAAAGCATTTCCCTCGTTCTTGATGATGCTGTGTGCTTCCCACAGTCTCCTGGACGTCGTCATCTCCGTCGAAATTTGATGATATTCTGGTAGATTAGATAATTCTATGGTCCGTACATCGGACCCAAACTCTCGTAAAACCGCACTGGTTACGTTTTACAGAAGTTCGTCGCTAACTCCACTGAACATCGGAGCGTCACGCACTTGCGACCGTACACTGCAAGTTCTACACAGATTCTCCCTAACTCCACTGAACATCGGAGCGACTCGCACGTGCATCCATACTCCTCAAGTATTTCACAGATAGTCCTCGTTTCACGGCGCGTCGAACGATATATTCACCTGTCGGCTCCCCCACTCCAGTCCAGACTTCTAGCTTACGTTGTCTCCGCTGATTGGCTGAACCACCACGCGATCTTCTCCTCCTCCGGGTCATTACACTCGGCGACAGGGTTCCGTTTCAACAATTCGCCTCTTCTTGACGATGCGACCCAAGATTGCGTCATGCTCCTCGACAGGAATCAGCTTGTATTAGAATTCCCAGTGAGTCACGTCTCTCAATATACCCTAACTGACGAAAACTCCGTAAAATTCCGTAATCGCATAATTTTCTATGATATCGTCGTTCGTAATAATTTGCTTGTTAGCGTTTTCTAAGACATAGAAAACCTATCTGTATGCTTATAATTTTTATAAAATGCTCCGAAAATATCTTAATAATAATTATAATAAATTAATAATAATAATAAATTAACATGAAAAATTATCTTGGCTGAACAATTTGCCGCGTAAATAAATATAGAATGGCTTCCTACTGACTTATGCCAGTTGCATAAAAAACCCTCGAAAAACACGTTACAGTGTCTGACGACTATATAGTTCTTACTAGCGTGCCCCATCCTATTGTGCTGAGTTTTTTAATACACGTTAGTGTCTGACGACTATACAGTATTGACTAGCGTGCCCCATCATATTGTGCTCAGGTTTGTAATACACGTTAGAGTCTGACGACTATACAGTATTTATTGGGCGTGCCCCTTCATATTGTGCTCAGGTTAGTAATATACGTTATGGTCTGACGACTATACAGTATTTACTAGCGTGCCCCATCATATTGTGCTCAGGTTTGTAATACACGTTAGCGTCTGACGACTATACAGTATTTACTGGCGTGCCCCATCATATTGTGCTCAGGTTTGTAATACACGTTAGTGTCTGACGACTATATAGTATTTACAGTGCGTGCCCCATCATATTGTGCTCAGGTTAGTAATATACGTTATGGTCTGACGACTATACAGTATTTACTAGCGTGCCCCATCTTATTGTGCTCAGGTTAGTAATATACGTTATGGTCTGACGACTATACAGTATTTACTAGCGTGCCCCATCTTATTGTGCTCAGGTTAGTAATATACGTTAGTGTCTGACGACTATACAGTATTTATTGGGCGTGCCCCTTCATATTGTGCTCAGGTTAGTAATATACGTTATGGTCTGACGACTATACAGTATTTACTGGCGTGCCCCATCATATTGTGCTCAGGTGTGTAATACACGTTAGCGTCTGACGACTATACAGTATTTACTGGGCGTGCCCCGTCATATTGTGCTCAGGTTTGTAATACACGTTAGTGTCTGACGACTATACAGTATTTACTGGGCGTGCCCCGTCATATTGTGCTCAGGTTTGTAATACACGTTAGTGTCTGACGACTATATAGTATTTACAGTGCGTGCCCCGTCATATTTTTCTCAGGTTTGTAATACACGTTAGTGTCTGACGACTATATAGTATTTACTGGGCGTGTCCCACCATATTGTGCTCAGGTTTATAATACATGTTAGCGTCTGACGACTATATAGTATTTACAGTGCGTGCCCCATCATAATTTGCTCAGGTTTGTAATACTCGATAGTGTCTGACGACAATATGGTATTTAGCGGGCGTGCCCCATCATATTGTGCTCAGTTTTGTAATACACGTTAGCGTCTGACGACTATACAGTATTTACTAGCGTGCCCCATCATATTGTGCTCAGGTTTGTAATACACGTTAGTTTCTGACGTCTATACAGTATTTACTGTACGTGAGCCATCATATTGTGCTCAGATTTGTAATACACGTTAGTGTCTGACCACTATACAGTATTTACTGGGCGTGCCCCATCATACTGTGCTCAGGTTTGTAATACACTTTAGTGTCTGACGACTATACAGTATTTTCTGTGGGTGCCCCATCATATTGTGCTCTGGTTTGTAAGACACGTTAGTGTCTGACTACTATACAGTATTTACTGTGCGAGCCCCATCATATTGTGCTCAGGTTTGTAATACTCGATAGTGTCTGACGACAATATGGTATTTAGCGGGCGTGCCCCATCATATTGTGCTCAGTTTTGTAATACACGTTAGCGTCTGACGACTATACAGTATTTACTAGCGTGCCCCATCATATTGTGCTCAGGTTTGTAATACACGTTAGTTTCTGACGTCTATACAGTATTTACTGTACGTGAGCCATCATATTGTGCTCAGATTTGTAATACACGTTAGTGTCTGACCACTATACAGTATTTACTGGGCGTGCCCCATCATACTGTGCTCAGGTTTGTAATACACTTTAGTGTCTGACGACTATACAGTATTTTCTGTGGGTGCCCCATCATATTGTGCTCTGGTTTGTAAGACACGTTAGTGTCTGACTACTATACAGTATTTACTGTGCGAGCCCCATCATATTGTGCTCAGGTTTGTAATACACGTTATTGTCTGACGACTATACAGTATTTACTGGGCGTGCCCCATCATATTGTGCTCAGGTTTGTAATACACGTTAGTGTCTGACGACTATATATTATTTACTGTGCGTGCCCCATCATATTGTTCTCAGGTTTGTAATTCACGTTCGGGTCTGACGACTATACAGTAATTACCGGGCGTGCCCAATCATATTGTGCTCAGGTTTGTAATACACGTTAGTGTCTGGCGACTATACGGTATTTACTGGGCGTGCCCCATCTTATTGTGCTCAGGTTTTTAATTCACGTTAGTGTCTGACGACTATACAGTATTTACTGGGCGTGCCCCATCTTATTGTGCTCAGGTTTGTAATACACGTTAGTGTCTGGCGACTATACAGTATATACTGGGCGTGCCCCATCTTATTGTGCTCAGGTTTTTAATACACGTTAGTGTCTGACGACTATACAGTATTTACTGGGCGTGCCCCATCTTATTGTGCTCAGGTTTGTAATACACGTTAGTGTCTGGCGACTATATATTATTTACTGTGCGTGCCCCATCATATTGTGCTCAGGGTTGTAATACACGTTACTGTCTGACGACTATACAGTATTTACTGGGCGAGACCCATCATATTGTGCTCAGGGTTGTAATACACGTTAGTGTCTGACGACTATATAGTATTTTCTGGGCGAGACCCATCATATTGTGCTCAGGGTTGTAATACACGTTAGTGTCTGACGACTATATAGTATTTACTGGGCGTGCCCCATTTTATTGTGCTCAGGTTTTTAATACACGTTAGTGTCTGACGACTATACAGTATTTACTGTGCGTGCCCCATCATATTGTGCTCAGGTTTGTAATACACGTTAGTGTCTGACGACTATATAGTATTTCCTGGGCGTGCCCCACCATATTGTGCTCAGGTTTGTAATACACGTTAGTGTCTGACGACTATATAGTATTTACTGGGCGTGTCCCACCATATTGTGCTCAGGTTTGTAATACACGTTAGTGTCTGATGAATATAGAGTATTTACTGGGCGTGTCCTATCATATTGTGCTCAGGTTTGTAATACACGTGTGTGTGTGATGACTATACAGTATTTACTGGGCGTGTCCCGTCATATTGTGCTCAGGTTTGTAATACATTTTAGCGTCTGACGACTATACAGTATTCACTGGGCGTGCCCCATCATATTGTGCTCAGGTTTGTAATGCACGTTAGTGTCTGATGACTATACAGTGTTTACTTGGCGTGCCCCATCATATTGTGCTCAGGTTTGTAATACACGTTAGCGTCTGACGACTATACAGTATTTACTGGGCGTGCCCCATCATATTGTGCTCAGGTTTGTAATGCACGTTAGTGTCTGATGACTATACAGTGTTTACTTGGCGTGCCCCATCATATTGTGCTCAGGTTTGTAATACACGTTAGTGTCTGATGACTATACAGTATTTACTGTGCCCCATCATATTGTGCTCAGGTTTGTAATACACGTTAGTGTCTAACGACTATACAGTATCCACTGGGCGTGCCCCTTCTTATTGTGCTCAGGTTTGTAATACATTCTAGTGTCTGATGACTATACAGTATTTACTTGGCGTGCCCCATCATATTGTGCTCAGGTTTGTAATATACGTTAGTGTCTGACGACTATATATAGTTTTTACTAGCGTGCCCCATCATATTGTGCTCAGGTTTGTAAAGCATGTTAGTGTCTGACGACTATATAGTAATTACTGGGCGTGCTCCATCATATTGTGCTCACTTTTGTAATGCACGTTAGTGTCTGACGACTATACAGTATTTACTAGCGTGCCCTTTCATATTGTGCCCAGGTTTGTAATACACGTTAGTGTCTGACGACTATATTGTTACGTGCCACCCCCCTAGTGACACTTTTGTTAACTGGATTACGGTGGGTTGAAGCACAACACAGATTGTTCCTTTAAAGAAATAATTAACTTTATTGCGGCCAGAAAATTACACTACTCATCAGCAAATACAAACAATTAGAACCTTACTCCAGTTTCCTCAAGTCTCTTCCTTGAGCGCTCTTGCACCTTTCACTTGTCAACAAACCACAGAATTTAAACCGTCTTAATGAGTCCGGTGGCCTTGACAGAATCTGCCTGCACCTCTTCCTCATGTACACCAACTGCAGTTACTTACGGTAATCCGCTACACGCTGTCTCGCTGTCCACAAGCTGGGGGAAACAATGTCACTGGATTCGGTAACTCGCACGGTACTTCGTCACCACACTTCTGTCGCTCAGTAAAGACGCTCGCACTAGCTCGTAAAACACACACCCACAGAAAAACCCTGTCCCCTCACTGTTGAAGCCGCTTATATAGCAGGCTGGTGACTCAATGAATTCTAGAATCGTCCGGGACACACGGCTTCTCGACATTTCCTTCACTGGCTGGGTCAAGAATATTCTGGACCATCCCTTTCACTTCGCAGTCCGTTGCGTAATGCGCACGTAATACACTGAGGCAGAGCACACACAGCCCGGGGGAGCTGTGACTCATGCGGCGAGCGACAAAACAAACTCACAACCGTAACACCACCTCCTTCCTAAAATGCTGATCGTCCCGATCGATCATTGGTCCGTCTGTGTCCCTCCGTAGGCTGCCAGGCGATCTCGATGCACGATCTTAATCTTCGCCCTCGGGCTCCGCTTGATCCTGAGGACGACATCGTTGATCCGTTTCACGACTCGGTACGGGCCCTCCCAGGACTTCTGCAGTTTGGGTGACAGGCCTTTCTTCCGGAATGGGTTGAAGAGCCAGACCAGGTCGTCCTCGTGGAATCCGCCAGCATCCGTCTGTTGGTCGTATCGGGTCTTCATTCGGTCGGTCTCGATCCGCACTTTCCTCCTCGCGAACGCGTGCACGTCCTCCAGTTGGTCGACCAGTTCTTGACAATACTGGCTTACCGGGACCGGATCATTCCCAGGTCGGCCGAAGGCAAGGTCGACAGGTAGACGAAGCTCCCTCTCAAACATGGCCCGGGCTGGTGTGCACCCGGTGGCTTCATGCACGGCAGCGCGGTAGGGCAGGAGAAATAGTGGAGGATGTTTGTCCCAATCCCTCTGGTGCTCGCTGACGACTATTCAGAGATGGTTCTCGATGGTGCGATTGAATCGCTCTACCATCCCGTCGGACTGAGGGTGTAATGGCGTTGTCCTTGCCTTCCGGATTCCTGGCAGCTGGCATAGGATCTGGAACACCTGCGACTCAAATTTCCTCCCTTGGTCGGAGTGTAGCTCCATGGGTACTCCGTACCGGCTGACGAATTCCTTCACCAGGGTCTCTGCGATCGTCGCGGCTTCTCGGTTGGGGAGCGCATACGCATCCGGCCATTTGGTAAAGTAGTCGATGACGACCAATATGTAGCGGTTCCCTGCCTCGCTTAACGGGAATGGCCCAGCAACATCGATGGCCACTTTCTCCGTGGGGCCGCCCACGTTGTAGGTCTTCAATGGACCCCGTCGTCTACGTCCTGGGCCCTTGCTGGCTGCGCAATCGTGGCACCTCGCGCAGTGGTTCTCCACGTCAGTTCGGCATCCGGACCAGTAGAACCGCTCTCTTAGCTTCTCCAGCGTCTTTTTTATCCCTAGGTGTCCACCAGATGATCCTCCATGGACTTCCTTCAGGACTTCCTCCGTCATAGCCTTTGGAACGACGACTTGCTCCCGAGATGTCTTCCCGTCGGTGCTCTCCCAGGTACGGCAGATGAGGCCATCCCTTACAACCAGCGAGTCCCACTGCGCCCAGTAGGACTTAAACTTTGGGCTGCAGTCACTCACAATGTTCCACCCGGGTCTGGGGACACAGGCCCTCTTCCATTCTGCTATCAGTCCCAGGTCATCATCTTCCGCTTGCGCCCGCGTGAAAGATTCGCGGCTGCAGCTCCCTTGAAGTTCCACGGTAGTCCTTCGGCACTGTATCCCGGTGTTCTCCTCCCTTCTGGTACAGAAGGTGCAGTCTTCGGGGCACGGTCTTCGTGCCAGGGCGTCGGCATTAGAATGCAGTTGGCCTTTCCTGTGCTGGATCTCGAAGTTGTACTGTTGAAGCCTCTCTAAACACCGCGCGAGTTGACCCTCGGGCTGCTTGAAGTTCAGGAGCCACCGCAGGGATGCATGGTCGGTCCTGATGCCCGTACAAGTACTTGTGGAAGTGTTCAAGGGTCTTCACGATGGCGAGCAGCTCCTTCCTGGTGACGCAGTAGTTCCTTTCTGGCTTTGACAAGGCCTTGCTGAAGTAGGCCACTACTCTCTCCTCGCCGTCCACAACTTGCGACAGGATTCCCCCTATGCCAAAGTCGCTGGCATCGATATCGACGATGAACCTTGTTTCAGATCTGGGGTAGGCCAGAATAGGCGCGGTGCAAAGAGCCTGCTTGAGTTGTTCGAAGGCACTGTGGCATTCTGCTGTCCACGTGAAGAGTTGGTCCTTCTCAGTCAGTTGATGTAAAGGTTTGGCGATGTCGGCGAATCCTTTCACGAAGCGACGGTAATAACTGCAGAGTCCCAGGAAGCTTCGTAGTTGGGACTTGTCCTTCGGAACTGGCCACTCCCTCACAGCTGCGGTCTTTTCTGGGTCGGTGCGCACCCCTTCCTCGGAGACAATATGCCCAAAGTACAGGACCTGCTTCTGGAAGAGCTGACACTTCTTGGGGCTCAACTTTAGCTGGGCAGCCCGTAGCTTCATCAAGATCTCCTTCAGGTTGCTGTAGTGCTCCACGAAGCTTTTTCCCTGAACGATGACGTCGTCCAGGTAGACCACGCACGTCTTCCTGTGTAGTCCCCTCAGAATGGACTCCATTAGCCTTTCGAAGGTCGCAGGGGCGTTGCACAGACCGAATGGCATGACGGTGAACTGCCAGAGCCCGCTGCCCACAGAGAACGCCGTTTTCGGGCGGTCCTTAGGGTGGACCTCCACCTGCCGGTAGCCACTCTTCAAATCCAAGGTGGAGAACCATCTTGATCCTGATATGGTGTCCAGCGTGTCGTCGATCGGGGGTAGAGGGTAGCTCCTTCTTCGTGACGTCGTTCACAAGCCTGTAGTCCACGCAGAACCTGGTGGAACCGTCCTTCTTCTTCACTAGCACGACCGGAGTACTCCAAGGACTATGTGATGGCTCGATAACCCCTTGCTCCTTCATCTCTTCTACCATCCGGTCGACTTCGGCTTGCTTGGCGAGCGGGACACGTCGGAATGGGGCCCTAATCGGAGTGCTGTCCCCAACGTCGATTCTGTGCTGGACCAAGCTTGTCCTACCGAAGTCTTTGCTCCCCACGGAGAAGACATCCTGGAATTCGCGTAGCAGGTCCTGAAGTTGGCGTGATTCCTCCTCGTCTGAATGGTCCTGGGATCCTTGGTACAGCTTCTGTAGTTCTTCTGGCAGGGCGCGTCTTCTTCGGTTGTGCGTCTGCTGGTGTCCGTCCGTCGTGTCTGTGATGCGGGCAATCCAGGTAACGGGCTCCCAGACTCCTAGGTTGGTGTCCCGGTGAACCGTAATATCGTAGTCGTTCAGTTTGGACAGGCGGACGTACGGCCGAGACGTCGTGTTGATGAGAGTCTTGGCAACAAGCAATCCTTTTGTCTGGATGTCCTCATATTTTGGCTCGATGACAGCCGCCACTCCCTCAGCTGTTCCGTCGACAATTACGGCAGCGCTGACTTCCGTCCTGGCGGGAACGATGACGTCCTCTCTCAGCCTTACTCGTCGTGCGGCGACGGCCTCGTGTGCTGGTCGCAAAGCAAGTTCCTCCATTCCGAAGTGCAGAGTGTTGGTACTCAGATCCAAGATGATGTTGTTCTGGTCCAGGAAGTCCAGTCCGATGATCACTTCATTTGATACGTCAGCCACAAGCACTGGATGCTTTATCGCCCGTCGACCAATGACGAACTCCAGTGATGCTTCGCCATGTACCGGTTCGGTCTCTCCGGTCGCGGTTATTAGCTGGAGGTTCCTTTATGTGGGTTGCACTCTCCACTTCGGGATCACGGTGGGGCTGACGATGGTCCTCGATGCTCCCGTGTCGATAGCATGGGCCAGCTCACTCCGTTGATGACTCCGTCGACCATCAGGCTGCTATTGTCCCTCCGTAACTTCGTCACACGGACTTGGACTGCCGGGGCTTGACGACTGTCACAAGCCAACCTTTGCCCCCCAAGGCTGGCTAATACTCGTTTCCCTGGGCCGCGCGGTTTTCAGATGACTGACTTCCCGTCGGATACCCTCGGCGGCGGCGATCACCGCAGTCCTTGCTCAGGTGGCCTTTCTTACTGCAGCTCCAGCAGGTCGGTAGTCCTCTTACGGGCCGCCTCTCCGGTTGTCTTCCGGCTGTGTCGTTGCTGGTAGTGCCGCGACTCTAGAAGAAACGGCTTAGCGCCTCCATCAATTCGTCGGCCATGGGCTTGGTCTCGTTGGTTTTTGATGGTTCGTCGACGTCCACTTGACGCACCCGCGCGTGCATTCTAGATGCCTGTTTCGCCGTCTCGAACTCAAGTGCGTGGCTCAGCGCATCTGCCAGGGTCTTATTGCGCGCGAGTCGCAGCGCCTGTTGAGTGTCCGAGTCCCGTAGCCCGTCGGTGAAGGTCTGCGTCGCAATCTGTTCCAGAAAGTCGGCCGGCGCTGTTGGGTAGGCGAGCCTTACGAGGCGTGCGATGTCCATCTCGAACTCCTGCAGGGTTTCCGCGTTCTTTTGTACCCGGGTCCGGAGCTGCATCTGGTAGGCCTGCTGAAGATGGCTATCCCCATATCGGGCCTCCATATGGGCGATCAGTGAAGCGTAGTCCTGGAATCCAGTCGGGATGGCCTGAAGGACGTTAAGGGCGTCCCCTCTCAGCGCTACAATGAGAGCTGTAGTCTTTTCCGTGCTGTTCCAGTTGTTTATGGAACAGGCTGCCTCGAACTGACGTAAATAGGTGCTCCACGGGACCTTTCCTTCGAAGGTTGGGGGCGTCACTCTTCTCTCTCCCGTTCCTGATGTCCCCGGTGTACCTGTGGGCGGGCGCCGGCGCAGCTCGGCAACTTCCTCTTGAAGAGCGTTGAATTTCTCTTCCACCCCCGTGAGTGGGCGTTGGCGCAGTTCGGCAACTTCCTCTTGTAGGGCTTTGACTCTCTCATCCACCCGGTCGGCGGGCGTCGGCGCAGCTCGGCGACTTCCTCTTGTAGGGCTTTGAATCTATCTTCCATCCCTGTCGGCGGGTGTCGGCGCAGCTCAGCAAATTCCTTTTGTAGAGCGTTGAATCTCTCTTCCACCCCCGTCAGCGGGCGTCGGCGTAGCTCGGCAACTTCTTTTTTTAAGGCGTCGAACTTCTTTTCCACTGCCGTGACTGCCTCACGCAGACCCAGTTCTAATTTCTTCAAGTCCTGTGCTAACTTATTCTGCCCGTCTTCCATCTTCTTCTGGCCGTCCTCTATCTTCTTGGTTAAATTCTTCTGGCCACCTTCTAATTTAGCAGTTAGGTCCTCGGCTAACTTCTTCTGGCCGTCTTCTAGTTTGGCAGTTAGGTCTTCGGCCAACTTCTTCTGGCCGTCCTCCATCTTCTTCTGGCCGGCCTCCAGCTTCTTCAGGTCCTCCGCTAACTTATTTTGACCGTCTTCCATCTTCTTCTGGCCGTCTTCTAATTTGGCAGTTAGGTCCTTGGTTAAATTCTTCTGGCCGTCTTCTAATTTGGCAGTTAGTAAATTCTTCTGGCCGTCTTCCATCTTGGTTTCCATGCCACTTAACCTTTCTAGGAATGCTGCGAATTGCTCTTCCATTTAAGATGTTTGTCTTGTAAGGGGCATACGCTCACAGGAAAATTTAAAAAAATGACCTGCTCGGGTTTTGAAACCAGGACCGTCAGGTGTTGTGCTTGTGCTTGAGTTCGTAATACGGCTTGTGACACCAGTTGTTACGTGCCACCCCCTTAATGACACTTTTGTTAACTGGATTACGGTGGGTTGAAGCACAACACAGATTGTTCCTTTAAAGAAATAATTAACTTTATTGCGGCCAGAAAATTACACTACTCATCAGCAAATACAAGCAATTAGAACCTTACTCCAGTTTCCTCAAATCTCTTCCTTGAGTGCTCTTGCCCCTTTCACTTGTCAACAAACCACAAAATTTAAACCGTCTTAATGAGTCCGGTGGCCTTGACAGAAGCTACCTGCACCTCTTCCTCTTGTACACCAACTACAGTTACTTACGGTAATCCGCTACACGCTGTCTCGCTGTCCACAAGCTGGGGGAAACAATGTCACTGGATTCCGTAACTCGCACGGTACTTCGTCACCACTTTTCTGTCGCTCAGGAAAGACGCTCGCACTAGCTCGTAAAACACACACCCACAGAAAAACTCGGTCCCCTCACTGTTGAAGCTGCTTATATAGCAGGCTGGTGACTCAATGAATTCTAGAATCATCTAGCACACACGGCTTCTCGACATTTCCTTCACTGGCTGGGTCACGAATATTCTGGACCATCCCTTTCACTTCGCAGTCCGTTGCGTAACACGCACGTAATACACTGAGGCAGAGCACACACAGCCCGGTGGAGCTGTGACTCATGCGGCGAGTGACAAAACAAACTCACAGCCGTAACACCACCCCCTTTCTAAAATGCTGATCGTCCCGATCAATCATTGGTCCGTCTGTGTCCCTCCGTAGGCTGCCAGGCGATCTCGATGCACGATCTTAATCTTCGCCCTCGGGCTCCGCTTGATCCTGTAGACGACATCGTTGATCCGTTTCACGACTCGGTACGGGCCCTCCCAGGACTTCTGCAGTTTGGGTGACAGACCTTTCTTCCGGAATGGGTTGAAGAGCCAGACCAGGTCGTCCTCGTGGAATCCGCCAGCATCCGTCTGTTGGTCGTATCGGGTCTTCATTCGGTCGGTCTCGATCCGCACTTTCCTCCTCGCGAACGCGTGCACGTCCTCCAATTGGTCGACCAGTTCTTGACAATACTGGCTTACCGGGACCGGGTCATTCCCAGGTCGGCCGAAGGCAAGATCGACAGGTAGACGAAGCTCCCTCTCAAACATGGCCCGGGCTGGTGTGCACCCAGTGGCTTCATGCACGGCGGCGCGGTAGGCCAGGAGAAATAGTGGAAGATGTTTGTCCCAATCCCTCTGGTGCTCGCTGACGACTATTCGGAGATGGTTCTCGATGGTGCGATTGAATCGCTCTACCATCCCGTCGGACTGAGGGTGTAACGGCGTTGTCCTTGTCTTCCGGATTCCTAGCAGCTGGCATAGGATCTGGAACACCTGCGACTCGAAGTTCCTCCCTTGGTCGGAGTGTAGCTCCATGGGCGCTCCGTACCGGCTGACGAATTCCTTCACCAGGGTCTCTGCGATCGTCGCGGCTTCTTGGTTAGGGAGCGCATACGCCTCCGGCCATTTGGTAAAGTAGTCGATGACGACCAATATGTAGCGGTTCCCTGCCTCGCTTAATGGGAATGGCCCAGCAACATCGATGGCCACTCTCTCCATGCGCCCACGTTGTAGGTCTTCAATGGACCCCGTTGTCTACGTCCTGGGCCCTTGCTGGCTGCGCAATCGTGGCACCTCGCGCAGTGGTTCTCCACGTCAGTTCGGCATCTGGTCCAGTAGAACCGCTCTCTCAGCTTCTCCAGGGTCTTCTTTATCCCTAGCTGTCCACCAGATGATCCTCCATGGACTTCCTTCAGGACTTCCTCCGTCATAGCCTTTGGAATGACGACTTGCTCCCGAGATGTCTTCCCGTCGGTGCTCTCCCAGGTACGGCAGATGAGGCCATCCCTTACAACCAGCGAGTCCCACTGCGCCCAGTAGGACTTTAACTTTGGGCTGCAGTCACTCACAATGTTCCACCCGGGTCTGGGGACACAGGCCCTCTTCCATTCGGCTATCAGTCCCAGGTCATCATCTTCTGCTTGCGCCCGCGTGAATGATTCGCGGCTCCAGCTCCCTTGAAGTTCCACGGTAGTCCTTCGGCACTGTATCCCGGTGTTCTCCTCCCTTCTGGTACAGAAGGTGCAGTCTTCGGGGCACGGTCTTCGTGACAGGGCGTCGGCGTTAGAATGCAGTTGGCCTTTCCTGTGCTGGATCTCGAAGTTGTACTGTTGAAGCCTCTCTAAACACCGCGCGAGTTGACCCTCGGGCTGCTTGAAGTTCAGGAGCCACCGCAGGGATGCATGGTCGGTCCTGATGCCCGTACAAGTACTTGTGGAAGTGTTCAAGGGTCTTCACGATGGCGAGCAGCTCCTTCCTGGTGACGCAGTAGTTCCTTTCTGGCTTTGACAAGGCCTTGCTGAAGTAGGCCACTACTCTCTCCTCACCGTCCACAACTTGCGACAGGATTCCCCCTATGCCAAAGTCGCTGGCATCGATATCGACGATGAACCTTGTTTCAGATCTGGGGTAGGCCAGAATAGGCGCGGTGCAAAGAGCCTGCTTGAGTTGTTCGAAGGCACTGTGGCATTCTGCTGTCCACGTGAAGAGTTGGTCCTTCTCAGTCAGTTGATGTAAAGGTTTGGCGATGTCGGCGAATCCTTTCACGAAGCGACGGTAATAACTGCAGAGTCCCAGGAAGCTTCGTAGTTGGGACTTGTCCTTCGGAACAGGCCACTCCCTCACAGCTGCGGTCTTTTCTGGGTCGGTGCGCACCCCTTCCTCGGAGACAATATGCCCAAGGTACTAGACCTGCTTATGGAAGAGCTGACACTTCTTGGGGCTCAACTTCAGCTGGGTAGCCCGTAGCTTCATCAAGATCTCCTTCAGGTTGCTGTAGTGCTCCTCGAAGCTTTTTCCTTGAACGATGACGTCGTCCATGTAGACCACGCAGGTCTTCCTGTGTAGTCCCCTCAGAATGGACTCAATTAGCATTTCGAAGGTCGCAGGGGCGTTGTACAGACCGAATGGCATGACGGTGAACTGCCAGAGCCCGCTGCCCACAGAGAACGCCGTTTTCTCGCGGTCCTTAGGGTGGACCTCCACCTGCCAGTAGCCACTCTTCAAATCCAAGGTGGAGAACCATCTTGATCCTGATATGGTGTCCAGCGTGTCGTCGATCGGGGGTAGAGGGTAGCTGTCCTTCTTCGTGACGTCGTTCACCCGCCTTTAGTCCACGCAGAACCTGGTGGAACCGTCCTTCTTCTTCACTAGCACGGCCGGAGAACTCGAAGGGCTATGTGATGGCTCGATAACCCCTTGCTCCTTCATCTCTTCTACCATCCGGTCGACTTCGGCTTGCTTGGCGAGCGGGACACATCGGAATGGGGCCCTAATCGGTGTGCTGTCCCCAACGTCGATTCTGTGCTGGACCAAGCTTGTCCTACCGAAGTCTTTGCTCCCCACGGAGAAGACATCCTGGAATTCGCGTAGCAGGTCCTGAAGTTGGCGTTATTGCTCCTCGTCTAAATGGTCCTGGGATCCTTGGTACAGCTTCTGTAGTTCTTCTGGCAGGGCGCGTCTTCTTCGGTTGTGCGTCTGCAGGTGTCCGTCCGTCGTGTCTGTGATGCGGGCAATCCAGGTAACGGGCTCGCAGACTCCTAGGTTGGTGTCCCGGTGAACCGTAATATCGTAGTCGTTCAGGTTGGACAGGCGGACGTACGGCCGAGACGTCGTGTTGATGAGAGTCTTGGTAACTAGCAATCCTTTTGTCTGGATGTCCTCATATTTTGGCTCGATGACAGCCGCCACTCCCTCAGCTGTTCCGTCGACAATTACGGCAGCGCTGACTTCCGTCCTGGCGGGAACGATGACGTCCTCTCTCAGCCTTACTCGTCGTGCGGCGACGGCCTCGTGTGCTGGTCGCAAAGCAAGTTCCTCCCTTCCGAAGTGCAGAGTGTTGGCACTCAGATCCAAGATGATGTTGTTCTGGTCCAGGAAGTCCAGTCCGATGATCACTTCATTTGATACGTCAGCCACAAGCACTGGATGCTTTATCGCCCGTCGACCAATGACGAACTCCAGTGATGCTTCGCCATGTATCGGTGCGGTCTCTCCGGTCGCGGTTATTAGCTGGAGGTTCCTTTATGTGGGTTGCACTCTCCACTTCGGGATCACGGTGGGACTGACGATGGTCCTCGGTGCTCCCGTGTCGATTAGCATGGGCCAGCTCTCTCCGTTGATGACTCCGTCGACCATCAGGCTGCTATTATCCCTCCGTAACATCGTCACACGGACTTGGACTGCCGGGGCTTGACGACTGTCACAAGCCAACCTTTGTCCCCCAAGGCTGGCTAATACTCGTTTCCCTGGGCCGCGCGGTTTTCAGACGACTGACTTCCCGTCGGATACCCTCGGCGGCGGCGATCACTGCAGTCCTTGCTTAGGTGGCCTTTCTTACCGCAGCTCCAGCAGGTCGGTAGTCCTCTTACGGGCCGCCTCTCCGGTTGTCTTCCGGCTGTGTCGTTGCTGGTAGTGCCGCGACTATAGAAGAAACGGCTTAGCGCCTCCATCAATGCGTCGGCCATGGGCTTGGTCTCGTTGGTTTTTGATGGTTCGTCGACGTCCACTTGACGCACCCGCGCGTGCATTCTAGATGCCTGTTTCGCCGTCTCGAACTCAAGTGCGTGGCTCAGCGCATCTGCCAGGGTCTTATTGCGCGCGAGTCGCAGCGCCTGTTGAGTGTCCGAGTCCCGTAGCCCGTCGGTGAAGGTCTGCGTTGCAATCTGTTCCAGAAAGTCGGCCGGCGCTGTTGGGTAGGCGAGCCTTACGAGGCGTGCGATGTCCATCTCGAACTCCTGCAGGGTTTCCGCGTTCTTTTGTACCCGGGTCCGGAGCTGCATCTGGTAGGCCTGCTGAAGATGGCTATCCCCATATCGGGACTCCATATGGGCGATCAGTGAAGCGTAGTCCTGGGATCCAGTCGGGATGGCCTGAAGGACGTTAAGGGCGTCCCCTCTCAGCGCTACAATGAGAGCTGTAGCCTTTTCCGTGCTGTTCCAGTTGTTTATGGAACAGGCTGCCTCGAACTGACGTAAATAGGTGCTCCACGGGACCTTTCCGTCGAAGGTTGGGGGCGTCACTCTGCTCTCTCCCGTTCCTGATGTCCCCGGTGTACCTGTCGGCGGGCGTCGGCGCAGCTCGGCAACTTCCTCTTGAAGAGCGTTGAATTTCTCTTCCACCCCCGTGAGTGGGCGTTGGCGCAGTTCGGCAACTTCCTCTTGTAGGGCTTTGACTCTCTCATTGACTCGGTCGGCGGGCG
This sequence comes from Meconema thalassinum, assembly GCA_946902985.2. Lineage (NCBI taxonomy): Eukaryota > Metazoa > Arthropoda > Insecta > Orthoptera > Tettigoniidae > Meconema > Meconema thalassinum. The sequence goes on along the minus strand of OX336394.1, from coordinate 470,546,154 downwards.
TCGGCGCAGCTCGGCGACGTCCTCTTGTAGGGCTTTGAATCTATCTTCCATCCCTGTCGGCGGGTATCGGCGCAGCTCGGCAACTTGCTCTTGAAGAGCGTTGAATTTCTCTTCCACCCCCGTGAGTGGGCGTTGGCGCAGTTCGGCAACTTCCTCTTGTAGAGCTTTGACTCTCTCATCCACCCGGTCGGCGGGCGTCTGCGCAGCTCGGCGACTTCCTCTTGTAGGGCTTTGAATCTATCTTCCATCCCTGTCGGCGGGCGTCGGCGCAGCTCGGCAACTTCCTCTTGAAGAGCGTTGAATTTCTCTTCCACCCCCGTGAGTGGGCGTTGGCGCAGTTCGGCAACTTCCTCTTGTAGGACTTTGACTCTCTCATCCACCCGGTCGGCGGGCGTCGACGCAGCTCGGCGACTTCCTCTTGTAGGGCTTTGAATCTATCTTCCATCCCTGTCGGCGGGTGTCGGCGCAGCTCAGCAAATTCCTTTTGTAGAGCGTTGAATCTCTCTTCCACCCCCGTCAGCGGGCGTCGGCGTAGCTCGGCAACTTCTTTTATTAACTTCTTTTCCACTGCCGTGACTTCCTCACGCAGACCCAGTTCTAATTTCTTCAAGTCCTGTGCTAACTTATTCTGCCCGTCTTCCATCTTCTTCTGGCCGTCCTCTATCTTCTTGGTTAAATTCTTCTGGCCACCTTCTAATTTAGCAGTTAGGTCCTCGGCTAACTTCTTCTGGCCGTCTTCTAGTTTGGCAGTTAGATCTTCGGCCAACTTCTTCTGGCCGTCCTGCATCTTCTTCTGGCCGTCCTCCAGCTTCTTCAGGTCCTCCGCTAACTTATTTTGACCGTCTTCCATCTTCTTCTGGCCGTCTTCTAATTTGGCATTTAGGTCCTTGGTTAAATTCTTCTGGCCGTCTTCTAATTTGGCAGTTAGTAAATTCTTCTGGCCGTCTTCCATCTTGGTTTCCATGCCACTTAACCTTTCTAGCAATGCTGCGAATTGTTCTTCCATTTTAGATGTTTGTCTTGTAAGGGGCATACGCTCACAGGAATTTTTTAAAAAATGACCTGTTCGGGTTTTGAAACCAGGACCGTCAGGAGTTGTGCTTGTGCTTGAGTTCGTAATACGGCTTGTGACACCAGTTGTTACGTGCCACCCCCCCCCCCCCCCCCAGTGACACTTTTGTTAACTGGATTACGGTGGGTTGAAGCACAACACAGATTGTTCCTTTAAAGAAATAATTAACTTTATTGCGGCCAGAAAATTACACTACTCATCAGAAAATACAAGCAATTAGAACCTTACTCCAGTTTCCTCAAGTCTCTTCCTTGAGCGCTCTTGCCCCTTTCACTTGTCAACAAACCACAAAATTTAAACCGTCTTAATGAGTCCGGTGGCCTTCACAGAATCTGCCTGCACCTCTTCCTCATGTACACCAACTACAGTTACTTACGGTAATCCGCTACACGCTGTCTCGCTGTCCACAAGCTGGGGGAAACAATGTCACTGGATTCCGTAACTCGCACGGTACTTCGTCACCACACTTCTGTCGCTCAGGAAAGACGCTCGCACTAGCTCGTAAAACACACACCCACAGAAAATCTCGGTCCCCTCTCTGTTGAAGCCGCTTATATAGCAGGCTGGTGACTCAATGAATTCTAGAATCGTCCATAACACACGGCTTCTCGACATTTCCTTCACTGGCTGGGTCACGAATATTCTGGACCATCCCTTTCACTTCGCAGTCCGTTGCGTAACGCGCACGTAATACTCTGAGGCAGAGCACTCACAGCCCGGGGGAGCTGTGACTCATGCGGCGAGCGACAAAACAAACTCACAGCCGTAACAATATAGTATTTACTAGCGTGGCCCATCATATTGTGCTCAGGTTTGTAATACACGTTACCGTCTGACGACTATACAGTATTTGCTAGCGTGCCCCATCATATTGTGCTCAGGTTTGTAATACACGTTAGTGTCTGACGACTATATAGTATTTACTGGGCGTGCCCCATCTTATTGTGCTCAGGTTTGTAATACACGTTAGTGTCTGACGACTATATAGTATTTACTGGGCGTGCCCCATCATATTGTGCTCAGGTTTGTAATACACGTTAGCGTCTGACGACTATACAGTATTTACTAGCGTGCCCCTTCATATTGTGCTCAGGTTTGTAATACACGTTATTGTCTGACGACTATACAGTATTCACTGGGCGTGCCCCATCGTATTGTGCTCAGGTTTGTAATACACGTTAGTGTCTGACGACTATATAGTATTTACTGGGCGTGCCCCATCATATTGTGGTCAGGTTAGTAATACACGTTAGTGTCTGACGACTATATAGTATTTACTAGCGTGCCCCATCATATTGTGCTCAGGTTTGTAATACACGTTAGTGTCTGACGACTATATAGTATTTACTGGGCGTGCCCCGTCATATTGTGCTCAGGTTTGTAATACACGTTAGTGTCTGACGACTATATAGTATTTACTGGTCGTGTCCCATCATATTGTGCTCAGGTTTGTAATACACGTTAGTGTCTGACGACTATATAGTATTTACTGGGCGTGTCCCATCATATTGTGCTCAGGTTTGTAATACACGATAGTGTCTGACGACCATATAGTATTTACTGGGCGTGCCCCATCATATTGTGCTCAGGATTATAATACACGGTAGTTTCTGACGTCTATACAGTATTTACTGTGCGTGCCCCATCATATTGTGCTCAGATTTGTAATACACGTTAGTGTCTGACGACTATACAGTATTTACTGGGCGTGCCCCATCATATTGTGCTCAGATTTGTAATACACTTTTGTGTCTGACGAGTATGCAGTATTTACTGGGCGTGACCCATCATATTGTGCTCAGATTTGTAATACACGTTAGTGTCTGACGACTATACAGTATTTACTGGGCGTGCCCCATCATATTGTGCTCAGATTTGTAATACACTTTTGTGTCTGACGACTATACAGTATTTACTGTGCGTGCCCCATCATATTGTGCTCAGTTTTGTAATACACGTTAGCGTCTGACGAGTATGCAGTATTTACTGGGCATGCCCCATCATATTGTGCTCGGGTTTGTAATACACGTTAGTGTCTGACGACTATATATTATTTACTGGGCGTGCCCCATCATATTGTGCTCAGTTTTGTAATACACGTTAGCGTCTGACGAGTATGCAGTATTTACTGGGCATGCCCCATCATATTGTGCTCAGGTTTATAATACACGTTAGTTTCTGACGTCTATACAGTATTTACTGTGCGTGCTCCATCATATTGTGCTCAGATTTGTAATACACGTTAGTGTCTGACGACTATATAGTATTTACTGGGCGTGACCCATCATATTGTGCTCAGTTTTGTAATACACGTTAGCGTCTGACGAGTATGCAGTATTTACTGGGCGTGCCCCATCATATTGTGCTCAGGTTTATAATACACATTAGTTTCTGACGTCTATACAGTATTTACTGTGCGTGCCCCATCATATTGTGCTCAGATTTGTAATACACGTTAGTCTCTGACGACTATACAGTATTTACTGGCCGTGCCCCATCATATTTTGCTCAGATTTGTAATACACTTTAGTGTCTGACGACTATACAGTATTTACTGGGCGTGCCCCATCATATTGTGCTCAGATTTGTAATACACTTTAGTGTCTGACGACTATACAGTATTTACTGTGCATGCCCCATTATATTGTGCTCAGATTTGTAATACACGTTAGTGTCTGACGACTATATAGTATTTACTGTGCATGCCCCGTCATATTGTGCTCAGATTTGTAATACACGTTAGTGTCTGACGACTATACAGTATTTACTGTGCATGCCCCATCATATTGTGCTCAGATTTGTAATACACGTTAGTGTCTGACGACTATATAGTATTTACTGACCGTGCCCCATCATATTGTGCTCAGATTTGTAATACACGTTAGTGTCTGACGACTATACAGTATTTACTGGGCGTGTCCCATCATATTGTGCTCAGATTTGTAATACACGTTAGTGTCTGATGACTATATAGTATTTACTGACCGTGCCCCATAATATTGTGCTCAGATTTGTAATACACGTTAGTGTCTGACGACTATACAGTATTTACTGGGCGTGCCCCATCATATTGTGCTCAGATTTGTAATACACGTTAGTGTCTGACGACTATATAGTATTTACTGACCATGCCCCATCATATTGTGCTCAGATTTGTAATACACGTTAGTGTCTGACGACTATACAGTATTTACTGACCGTGCCCCATCATATTGTGCTCAGATTTGTAATACACTTTAGTGTCTGACGACTATACAGTATTTACTGGGCGTGTCCCATCATATTGTGCTCAGATTTGTAATACACGTTAGTGTCTGACGACTATATAGTATTTACTGACAATGCCCCATCATATTGTGCTCAGATTTGTAATACACGTTAGTGTCTGACGACTATACAGTATTTACTGACCGTGCCCCATCATATTGTGCTCAGATTTGTAATACACTTTAGTGTCTGACGACTATACAGTATTTACTGGGCGTGTCCCATCATATTGTGCTCAGATTTGTAATACACGTTAGTGTCTGACGACTATATAGTATTTACTGACCGTGCCCCATCATATTGTGCTCAGATTTGTAATACACTTTAGTGTCTGACGACTATACAGTATTTACTGGGCGTGCCCCATCATATTGTGCTCAGATTTGTAATACACGTTAGTGTCTGACGACTATATAGTATTTACTGAACGTGCCCCATCATATTGTGCTCAGATTTGTAATACACGTTAGTGTCGGACGACTATACAGTATTTACTGACCGTGCCCCATCATATTGTGCTCAGGTTTGTAATACACGTTAGTGTCTGACGACTATATAGTATTTACTGTGCCCCATCATATTGTGCTCAGATTTGTAATACACGTTAGTGTCTGACGACTAGACAGTATTTACTGGGCGTGCCCCATCATATTGTGCTCAGGTTTGTAATACATGTTAGTGTCTGACGACTATATAGTATTTACTGTGCCCCATCATATTGTGCTCAGATTTGTAATACACGTTGGTGTCTGACTACTATACAGTATTTACTGGGCGTGCCCCATCATATTGTGCTCAGGTTTGTAATACACGTTAGTGTCTGACGACTGTACAGTATTTACTGGGAGTGTCCCAATATATTGTGCTCAGATTTGTAATACACGTTAGTGTCTGACTACTATACAGTATTTACTGGCCGTGCCCCATCATATTGTGCTCAGATTTGTAATACACGTTAGTGTCTGACGACAATATAGTATTTACTGTGCCCCATCATATTGTGCTCAGATTTGTAATACACGTTATTGTCTGACTAATATACAGTATTTACTGGGCGTGCCCCATCATATTGTGCTCAGGTTTGTAATACACGTTAGTGTCTGACAACTGTACAGTATTTACTGGGAGTGTCCCAACATATTGTGCTCAGATTTGTAATACACGTTAGTGTCTGACTACTATACAGTATTTACTGGGCGTGCCCCATCATATTGTATTCAGATTTGTAATACACGTTAGTGTCTGACTACTGTACAGTATTTACTGGGAGTGTCCCAACATATTGTGCTCAGATTTGTAATACACGTTAGTGTCTGACTACTATACAGTATTTACTGACCGTGCCCCATCATATTGTGCTCAGGTTTGTAATACACGTTAGTGTCTGACGACTGTACAGTATTTACTGGGAGTGTCCCAACATATTGTGCTCAGATTTGTAATACACGTTAGTGTCTGACGACTATACAGTATTTACTGTGCATGCCCCATCATATTGTGCTGAGATTTGTAATACACGTTAGTGTCTGACGACTATGTAGTATTTACTGACCGTGCCCCATCATATTGTGCTCAGATTTGTAATACACGTTAGTGTCTGACGACTATACAGTATTTACTAGCGTGCCCCATCATATTGTGCTCAGGTTTGTAATACACGTTACCGTCTGACGACTATACAGTATTTACTAGCGTGCCCCATCATATTGTGCTCAGGTTTGTAATACACGTTAGTGTCTGACGACTATATAGTATTTACTGGGCGTGCCCCATCTTATTGTTCTCAGGTTTGTAATACACGTTAGTGTCTGACGACTATATAGTATTTACTGGGCGTGCCCCATCATATTGTGCTCAGGTTTGTGATACACGTTAGCGTCTGACGACTATACAGTATTTACTAGCGTGCCCCATCATATTGTGCTCAGGTTTGTAATACACGTTATTGTCTGACGACTATACAGTATTCACTGGGCGTGCCCCATCGTATTGTGCTCAGGTTTGTAATACACGTTAGTGTCTGACGACTATATAGTATTTACTGGGCGTGCCCCATCATATTGTGGTCAGGTTTGTAATACACGTTAGTGTCTGACGACTATATAGTATTTACTAGCGTGCCCCATCATATTGTGCTCAGGTTTGTAATACACTTTAGTGTCTGACGACTATATAGTATTTACTGGGCGTGCCCCGTCATATTGTGCACAGGTTTGTAATACACGTTAGTGTCTGACGACTATATAGTATTTACTGGTCGTGTCCCATCATATTTTGCTCAGGTTTGTAATACACGTTAGTGTCTAACGACTATATAGTATTTACTGGGCGTGTCCCAACATATTGTGCTCAGGTTTGTAATACACGATAGTGTCTGACGACCATATAGTATTTACTGGGCGTGCCCCATCATATTGTGCTCAGTTTTGTAATACACGTTAGCGTCTGACGAGTATGCAGTATTTACTGGGCGTGCCCCATCATATTGTGCTCAGATTTGTAATACACTTTTGTGTCTGACGACTATACAGTATTTACTGTGCGTGCCCCATCATATTGTGCTCAGGTTTGTAATACACGTTAGTGTCTGACGACTATATATTATATACTGGGCGTGCCCCATCATATTGTGCTCAGTTTTGTAATACACGTTAGCGTCTGACGAGTGTGCAGTATTTACTGGGCGTGCCCCATCATATTGTGCTCAGGTTTATAATACACGTTAGTGTCTGACTACTATACAGTATTTACTGGGCGTGCCCCATCATATTGTATTCAGATTTGTAATACATGTTAGTGTCTGACTACTGTACAGTATTTACTGGGAGTGTCCCAACATATTGTGCTCAGATTTGTAATACACGTTAGTGTCTGACTACTATCAGTATTTACTGACCGTGCCCCATCATATTGTGCTCAGGTTTGTAATACACGTTAGTGTCTGACGACTGTACAGTATTTACTGGGAGTGTCCCAACATATTGTGCTCAGATTTGTAATACACGTTAGTGTCTGACGACTATACAGTATTTACTGTGCATGCCCCATCATATTGTGCTGAGATTTGTAATACACGTTAGTGTCTGACGACTATGTAGTATTTACTGACCGTGCCCCATCATATTGTGCTCAGATTTGTAATACACGTTAGTGTCTGACGACTATACAGTATTTACTAGGGTGCCCCATCATATTGTGCTCAGGTTTGTAATACACGTTACCGTCTGACGACTATACAGTATTTACTAGCGTGCCCCATCATATTGTGCTCAGGTTTGTAATACACGTTAGTGTCTGACGACTATATAGTATTTACTGGGCGTGCCCCATCTTATTGTGCTCAGGTTTGTAATACACGTTAGTGTCTGACGACTATATAGTATTTACTGGGCGTGCCCCATCATATTGTGCTCAGGTTTGTAATACACGTTAGCGTCTGACGACTATACAGTATTTACTAGCGTGCCCCCTCATATTGTGCTCAGGTTTGTAATACACGTTATTGTCTGACGACTATACAGTATTCACTGGGCGTGCCCCATCGTATTGTGCTCAGGTTTGTAATACACGTTAGTGTCTGACGACTATATAGTATTTACTGGGCGTGCCCCATCATATTGTGGTCAGGTTTGTAATACACGTTAGTGTCTGACGACTATATAGTATTTACTAGCGTGCCCCATCATATTGTGCTCAGGTTTGTAATACACGTTAGTGTCTGACGACTATATAGTATTTTCTGGGCGTGCCCCGTCATATTGTGCTCAGGTTTGTAATACACGTTAGTGTCTGACGACTATATAGTATTTACTGGTCGTGTCCCATCATATTGTGCTCAGGTTTGTAATACACGTTAGTGTCTGACGACTGTATAGTATTTACTGGGCGTGTCCCATCATATTGTGCTCAGGTTTGTAATACACGATAGTGTCTGACGACCATATAGTATTTACTGGGCGTGCCCCATCATATTGTGCTCAGTTTTGTAATACACGTTAGCGTCTGACGAGTATGCAGTATTTACTGGGCGTGCCCCATCATTTTGTGCTCAGGTTTATAATACACGTTAGTTTCTGACGTCTATACAATATTTACTGTGCGTGCCCCATCATATTGTGCTCAGATTTGTAATACACGTTAGTGTCTGACGACTATACAGTATTTACTGGGCGTGCCCCATCATATTGTGCTCAGATTTGTAATACACTTTTGTGTCTGACGACTATACAGTATTTACTGTGCGTGCCCCATCATATTGTGCTCAGGTTTGTAATACACGTTAGTGTCTGACGACTATATATTATTTACTGGGCGTGCCCCATCATATTGTGCTCAGTTTTGTAATACACGTTAGCGTCTGACGAGTGTGCAGTATTTACTGGGCGTGCCCCATAATATTGTGCTCAGGTTTATAATACACGTTAGTTTCTGACGTCTATACAGTATTTACTGTGCGTGCTCCATCATATTGTGCTCAGGTTTGTAATACACGTTAGTGTCTGACGACTATGTAGTATTTACTGGGCGTGCCCCATCATATTGTGCTCAGTTTTGTAATACACGTTAGCGTCTGACGAGTATGCAGTATTTACTGGGCGTGCCCCATCATATTGTGCTCAGGTTTATAATACACGTTAGTTTCTGACGTCTATACAGTATTTACTGTGCGTGCCCCATCATATTGTGCTCAGATTTGTAATACACGTTAGTGTCTGACGACTATACAGTATTTACTGGGCGTGCCCCATCATATTGTGCTCAGATTTGTAATACACTTTAGTGTCTGACGACTATACAGTATTTACTGGGCGTGCCCCATCATATTGTGCTCAGATTTGTAATACACTTTAGTGTCTGACGACTATACAGTATTTACTGTGCAGGCCCCATTATATTGTGCTCAGATTTGTAATACACGTTAGTGTCTGACGACTATATAGTATTTACTGTGCATGCCCCACCATATTGTGCTCAGATTTGTAATACACGTTAGTGTCTGACGACTATACAGTATTTACTGTGCATGCCCCATCATATTGTGCTCAGATTTGTAATACACGTTAGAGTCTGACGACTATATAGTATTTACTGACCGTGCCCCATCATATTGTGCTCAGATTTGTAATACACGTTAGTGTCTGACGACTATACAGTATTTACTGACTGTGCCCCATCATATTGTGCTCAGGTTTGTAATACACGTTAGTGTCTGACGACTATATAGTATTTACTGTGCCCCATCATATTGTGCTCAGATTTGTAATACACGTTAGTGTCTGACGACTAGAGAGTATTTACTGGGCGTGTCCCATCATATTGTGCTCAGATTTGTAATACACGTTAGTGTCTGACGACTATATAGTATTTACTGACCGTGCCCCATAATATTGTGCTCAGATTTGTAATACACGTTAGTGTCTGACGACTATACAGTATTTACTGGGCGTACCCCATCATATTGTGCTCAGATTTGTAATACACGTTAGTGTCTGACGACTATATAGTATTTACTGACCATGCCCCATCATATTGTGCTCAGATTTGTAATACACGTTAGTGTCTGACGACTATACAGTATTTACTGACCGTGCCCCATCATATTGTGCTCAGATTTGTAATATACTTTAGTGTCTGACGACTATACAGTATTTACTGGGCGTGCCCCATCATATTGTGCTCAGATTTGTAATACACGTTAGTGTCTGACGACTATATAGTATTTACTGACCGTGCCCCATCATATTGTGCTCAGATTTGTAATACACTTTAGTGTCTGACGACTATACAGTATTTACTGGGCGTGCCCCATCTTATTGTGCTCAGATTTGTAATACACGTTAGTGTCTGACGACTATATAGTATTTACTGACCGTGCCCCATCATATTGTGCTCAGATTTGTAATACACGTTAGTGTCTGACGACTATACAGTATTTACTGACTGTGCCCCTTCATATTGTGCTCAGGTTTGTAATACACGTTAGTGTCTGACGACTATATAGTATTTACTGTGCCCCATTATATTGTGCTCAGATTTGTAATACACGTTAGTGTCTGACGACTAGACAGTATTTACTGGGCGTGCCCCATCATATTGTGCTCAGGTTTGTAATACATGTTAGTGTCTGACGACTATATAGTATTTACTGTGCCCCATCATATTGTGCTCAGATTTGTAATACACGTTGGTGTCTGACTACTATACAGTATTTACTGGGCGTGCCCCATCATATTGTGCTCAGGTTTGTAATACACGTTAGTGTCTGACGACTGTACAGTATTTACTGGGAGTGTCCCAACATATTGTGCTCAGATTTGTAGTACACGTTAGTGTCTGACTACTATACAGTATTTACTGGCCGTGCCCCATCATATTGTGCTCAGATTTGTAATACACGTTAGTGTCTGACGACTATATAGTATTTACTGTGCCCCATCATATTGTGCTCAGGTTTGTAATACACGTTAGTGTCTGACGACTGTACAGTATTTACTGGGAGTGTCCCAACATATTGTGCTCAGATTTGTAATACACGTTAGTGTCTGTCGACTATACAGTATTTACTGTGCATGCCCCATCATATTGTGCTGAGATTTGTAATACACGTTAGTGTCTGACGACTATGTGGTATTTACTGACCGTGCCCCATCATATTGTGCTCAGATTTGTAATACACGTTAGTGTCTGACGACTATACAGTATTTACTAGCGTGCCCCATCATATTGTGCTCAGGTTTGTAATACACATTACCGTCTGACGACTATACAGTATTTACTAGCGTGCCCCATCATATTGTGCTCAGGTTTGTAATACACGTTAGTGTCTGACGACTATATAGTATTTACTGGGCGTGCCCCATCTTATTGTGCTCAGGTTTGTAATACACGTTAGTGTCTGACGACTATATAGTATTTACTGGGCGTGCCCCATCATATTGTGCTCAGGTTTGTAATACACGTTAGCGTCTGACGACTATACAGTATTTACTAGCGTGCCCCATCATATTGTGCTCAGGTTTGTAATACACGTTATTGTCTGACGACTATACAGTATTCACTGGGCGTGCCCCATCGTATTGTGGTCAGGTTTGTAATACACGTTAGTGTCTGACGACTATATAGTATTTACTGGGCGTGCCCCGTCATATTGTGCTCAGGTTTGTAATACACGTTAGTGTCTGACGACTATATAGTTTTTACTGGTCGTGTCCCATCATATTGTGCTCAGGTTTGTAATACACGTTAGTGTCTGACGACTATATAGTATTTACTGGGCGTGTCCCAACATATTGTGCTCAGGTTTGTAATACACGATAGTGTCTGACGACCATATAGTATTTACTGGGCGTGCCCCATCATATTGTGCTCAGTTTTGTAATACACGTTAGCGTCTGACGAGTATGCAGTATTTACTGGGCGTGCCCCATCATATTGTGCTCAGATTTGTAATACACTTTTGTGTCTGACGACTATACAGTATTTACTGTGCGTGCCCCATCATATTGTGCTCAGGTTTGTAATACACGTTAGTGTCTGACGACTATATATTATTTACTGGGCGTGCCCCATCATATTGTGCTCAGTTTTGTAATACACGTTAGCGTCTGACGAGTGTGCAGTATTTACTGGGCGTGCCCCATCATATTGTGCTCAGGTTTATAATACACGTTAGTGTCTGACTACTATACAGTATTTACTGGTCGTGCCCCATCATATTGTATTCAGATTTGTAATACACGTTAGTGTCTGACTACTGTACAGTATTTACTGGGAGTGTCCCAACATATTGTGCTCAGATTTGTAATACACGTTAGTGTCTGACTACTATCAGAATTTACTGACCGTGCCCCATCATATTGTGCTCAGGTTTGTAATACACGTTAGTGTCTGACGACTGTACAGTATTTACTGGGAGTGTCCCAACATATTGTGCTCAGATTTGTAATACACGTTAGTGTCTGACGACTATACAGTATTTACTGTGCATGCCCCATCATATTGTGCTGAGATTTGTAATACACGTTAGTGTCTGACGACTATGTAGTATTTACTGACCGTGCCCCATCATATTGTGCTCAGATTTGTAATACACGTTAGTGTCTCACGACTATACAGTATTTACTAGCGTGCCCCATCATATTGTGCTCAGGTTTGTAATACACGTTACCGTCTGACGACTATACAGTATTTACTAGCGTGCCCCATCATATTGTGCTCAGGTTTGTAATACACGTTAGTGTCTGACGACTATATAGTATTTACTGGGCGTGCCCCATCTTATTGTGCTCAGGTTTGTAATACACGTTAGTGTCTGACGACTATATAGTATTTACTGGGCGTGCCCCATCATATTGTGCTCAGGTTTGCAATACACGTTAGCGTCTGACGACTATACAGTATTTACTAGCGTGCCCCTTCATATTGTGCTCAGGTTTGTAATACACGTTATTGTCTGACGACTATACAGTATTCACTGGGCGTGCCCCATCGTATTGTGCTCAGGTTTGTAATACACGTTAGTGTCTGACGACTATATAGTATTTACTGGGCGTGCCCCATCATATTGTGGTCTGGTTTGTAATACACGTTAGTGTCTGACGACTATATAGTATTTACTAGCGTGCCCCATCATATTGTGCTCAGGTTTGTAATACACGTTAGTGTCTGACGACTATATAGTATTTACTGGGCGTGCCCCGTCATATTGTGCTCAGGTTTGTAATACACGTTAGTGTCTGACGACTATATAGTATTTACTGGTCGTGTCCCATCATATTGTGCTCAGGTTTGTAATACACGTTAGTGTCTGACGACTGCATAGTATTTACTGGGCGTGTCCCATCATATTGTGCTCAGGTTTGTAATACACGATAGTGTCTGACGACCATATAGTATTTATTGGGCGTGCCCCATCATATTGTGCTCAGTTTTGTAATACACGTTAGCGTCTGACGAGTATGCAGTATTTACTGGGCGTGCCCCATCATATTGTGCTCAGGTTTATAATACACGTTAGTTTCTGACGTCTATACAATATTTACTGTGCGTGCCCCATCATATTGTGCTCAGATTTGTAATACACGTTAGTGTCTGACGACTATACAGTATTTACTGGGCGTGCCCCATCATATTGTGCTCAGATTTGTAATACACTTTTGTGTCTGACGACTATACAGTATTTACTGTGCGTGCCCCATCATATTGTGCTCAGGTTTGTAATACACGTTAGTGTCTGACGACTATATATTATTTACTGGGCGTGCCCCATCATATTGTGTTTAGTTTTGTAATACACGTTAGCGTCTGACGAGTGTGCAGTATTTACTGGGCGTGCCCCATAATATTGTGCTCAGGTTTCTAATACACGTTAGTTTCTGACGTCTATACAGTATTTACTGTGCGTGCTCCATCATATTGTGCTCAGATTTGTAATACACGTTAGTGTCTGACGACTATGTAGTATTTACTGGGCGTGCCCCATCATATTGTGCTCAGTTTTGTAATACACGTTAGCGTCTGACGAGTATGCAGTATTTACTGGGCGTGCCCCATCATATTGTGCTCAGGTTTATAATACACGTTAGTTTCTGACGTCTATACAGTATTTACTGTGCGTGCCCCATCATATTGTGCTCAGATTTGTAATACACGTTAGTGTCTGACGACTATACAGTATTTACTGCGCGTGCCCCATCATATTGTGCTCAGATTTGTAATACACTTTAGTGTCTGACGACTATACGGTATTTACTGGGCGTGCCCCATCATATTGTGCTCAGATTTGTAATACACTTTAGTGTCTGACGACTATACAGTATTTACTGTGCATGCCCCATTATATTGTGCTCAGATTTGTAATACACGTTAGTGTCTGACGACTATATAGTATTTACTGTGCATGCCCCATCATATTGTGCTCAGATTTGTAATACACGTTAGTGTCTGACGACTATACAGTATTTACTGTGCATGCCCCATCATATTGTGCTCAGATTTGTAATACACGTTAGTGTCTGACGACTATATAGTATTTACTGACCGTGCCCCATCATATTGTGCTCAGATTTGTAATACACGTTAGTGTCTGACGACTATACAGTATTTACTGGGCGTGTCCCATCATATTGTGCTCAGATTTGTAATACACGTTAGTGTCTGACGACTATATAGTATTTACTGACCGTGCCCCATAATATTGTGCTCAGATTTGTAATACACGTTAGTGTCTGACGACTATACAGTATTTACTGGGCGTACCCCATCATATTGTGCTCAGATTTGTAATACACGTTAGTGTCTGACGACTATATAGTATTTACTGACCATGCCCCATCATATTGTGCTCAGATTTGTAATACACGTTAGTGTCTGACGACAATACAGTATTTACTGACCGTGCCCCATCATATTGTGCTCAGATTTGTAATATACTTTAGTGTCTGACGACTATACAGTATTTACTGGGCGTGCCCCATCATATTGTGCTCAGATTTGTAATACACGTTAGTGTCTGACGACTATATAGTATTTACTGACCGTGCCCCATCATATTGTGCTCAGATTTGTAATACACTTTAGTGTCTGACGACTATACAGTATTTACTGGGCGTGCCCCATCATATTGTGCTCAGATTTGTAATACACGTTAGTGTCTGACGACTATATAGTATTTACTGACCGTGCCCCATCATATTGTGCTCAGATTTGTAATACACGTTAGTGTCTGACGACTATACAGTATTTACTGACTGTGCCCCATCATATTGTGCTCAGGTTTGTAATACACGTTAGTGTCTGACGACTATATAGTATTTACTGTGCCCCATCATATTGTGCTCAGATTTGTAATACACGTTAGTGTCTGACGACTATACAGTATTTACTGGGCGTGCCCCATCATATTGTGCTCAGGTTTGTAATACACGTTAGTGTCTGACGACTATATAGTATTTACTGTGCCCCATCATATTGTGCTCAGATTTGTAATACACGTTAGTGTCTGACTACTATACAGTATTTACTGGGCGTGCCCCATCATATTGTGCTCAGGTTTGTAATACACGTTAGTGTCTGACGACTGTACAGTATTTACTGGGAGTGTCCCAACATATTGTGCTCAGATTTGTAATACACGTTAGTGTCTGACTACTATACAGTATTTACTGGCCGTGCCCCATCATATTGTGCTCAGATTTGTAATACACGTTAGTGTCTGACGACTATATAGTATTTACTGTGCCCCATCATATTGTGCTCAGATTTGTAATACACGTTAGTGTCTGACTAATATACAGTATTTACTGGGCGTGCCCCATCATATTGTGCTCAGGTTTGTAATGCACGTTAGTGTCTGACGACTGTACAGTATTTACTGGGAGTGTCCCAACATATTGTTCTCAGATTTGTAATACACGTTAGTGTCTGACTACTATACAGTATTTACTGGGCGTGCCCCATCATATTGTATTCAGATTTGTAATACACGTTAGTGTCTGACTACTGTACAGTATTTACTGGGAGTGTCCCAACATATTGTGCTCAGATTTGTAATACACGTTAGTGTCTGACTACTATACAGTATTTACTGACCGTGCCCCATCATATTGTGCTCAGGTTTGTAATACACGTTAGTGTCTGACGACTGTACAGTATTTACTGGGAGTGTCCCAACATATTGTGCTCAGATTTGTAATACACGTTAGTGTCTGACGACTATACAGTATTTACTGTGCATGCCCCATCATATTGTGCTGAGATTTGTAATACACGTTAGTTTCTGACGACTATGTAGTATTTACTGACCGTGCCCCATCATATTGTGCTCAGATTTGTAATACACGTTAGTGTCTGACGACTATACAGTATTTACTGGGCGTGTCCCATCATATTGTGCTCAGATTTGTAATACACGTTAGTGTCTGACGACTATATAGTATTTACTGACCGTGTCCCATCATATTGTGCTCAGATTTGTAATACACGTTAGTGTCTGACGACTATACAGTATTTACTGTGCATGCCCCATCTTATTGTGCTCAGATTTGTAATACACGTTAGTGTCTGACGACTATACAGTATTTACTGTGCATGCCCCATCATATTGTGCTCAGATTTGTAATACACGTTAGTGTCTGACGACTGTACAGTATTTACTGTGCATGCCCCATCATATTGTGCTCAGATTTGTAATACACGTTAGTGTCTGATGTCTATACAATATTTACTGTGCGTGCCCCAACATATTGTGCTCAGATTTGTAATACACGTTAGTGTCTGACGACTATACAGTATTTACTGGGCGTGCCCCATCATATTGTGCTCAGATTTGTAATACACTTTTGTGTCTGGCGACTATACAGTATTTACTGTGCGTGCCACATCATATTGTGCTCAGGTTTGTAATACACGTTAGTGTCTGACGACTATATATTATTTACTGGGCGTGCCCCATCATATTGTGCTCAGTTTTGTAATACACGTTAGCGTCTGACGAGTGTGCAGTATTTACTGGGCGTGCCCCATAATATTGTGCTCAGGTTTATAATACACGTTAATTTCTGACGTCTATACAGTATTTACTGTGCGTGCTCCATCATATTGTGCTCAGATTTGTAATACACTTTTGTGTCTGGCGACTATACAGTATTTACTGTGCGTGCCCCATCATATTGTGCTCAGGTTTGTAATACACGTTAGTGTCTGACGACTATATATTATTTACTGGGCGTGCCCCATCATATTGTGCTCAGTTTTGTAATACACGTTAGCGTCTGACGAGTGTGCAGTATTTACTGACCGTGCCCCATCATATTGTGCTCAGATTTGTAATACACGTTAGTGTCTGACGACTATACAGTATTTACTGACTGTGCCCCTTCATATTGTGCTCAGGTTTGTAATACACGTTAGTGTCTGACGACTATATAGTATTTACTGTGCCCCATCATATTGTGCTCAGATTTGTAATACACGTTAGTGTCTGACGACTAGACAGTATTTACTGGGCGTGCCCCATCATATTGTGCTCAGGTTTGTAATACATGTTAGTGTCTGACGACTATATAGTATTTACTGTGCCCCATCATATTGTGCTCAGATTTGTAATACACGTTGGTGTCTGACTACTATACAGTATTTACTGGGCGTGCCCCATCATATTGTGCTCAGGTTTGTAATACACGTTAGTGTCTGACGACTATATAGTATTTACTGTGCCCCATCATATTGTGCTCAGATTTGTAATACACGTTAGTGTCTGACGACTATACAGTATTTACTGGGCGTGCCCCATCATATTGTGCTCAGGTTTGTAATACACGTTAGTGTCTGACGACTATATAGTATTTACTGTGCCCCATCATATTGTGCTCAGATTTGTAATACACGTTAGTGTCTGACGACTATACAGTATTTACTGGGCGTGCCCCATCATATTGTGCTCAGGTTTGTAATACACGTTAGTGTCTGACGACTATATAGTATTTACTGTGCCCCATCATATTGTGCTCAGATTTGTAATACACGTTAGTGTCTGACGACTATACAGTATTTACTGGGCGTGCCCCATCATATTGTGCTCAGGTTTGTAATACACGTTAGCGTCTGACGACTATACAGTATTTACTAGCGTGCCCCATCATATTGTGCTCAGGTTTGTAATACACGTTATTGTCTGACGACTATACAGTATTCACTGGGCGTGCCCCATCGTATTGTGGTCAGGTTTGTAATACACGTTAGTGTCTGACGACTATATAGTATTTACTGGGCGTGCCCCGTCATATTGTGCTCAGGTTTGTAATACACGTTAGTGTCTGACGACTATATAGTTTTTACTGGTCGTGTCCCATCATATTGTGCTCAGGTTTGTAATACACGTTAGTGTCTGACGACTATATAGTTTTTACTGGTCGTGTCCCATCATATTGTGCTCAGGTTTGTAATACACGTTATTGTCTGACGACTATACAGTATTCACTGGGCGTGCCCCATCGTATTGTGGTCAGGTTTGTAATACACGTTAGTGTCTGACGACTATATAGTATTTACTGGGCGTGCCCCATCATATTGTGCTGAGATTTGTAATACACGTTAGTGTCTGACGACTATGTAGTATTTACTGACCGTGCCCCATCATATTGTGCTCAGATTTGTAATACACGTTAGTGTCTGACGACTATACAGTATTTACTGGGCGTGCCCCATCATATTGTGCTCAGGTTTGTAATACACGTTAGTGTCTGACGACTATATAGTATTTACTGTGCCCCATCATATTGTGCTCAGATTTGTAATACACGTTAGTGTCTGACGACTGTACAGTATTTACTGGGAGTGTCCCAACATATTGTGCTCAGATTTGTAGTACACGTTAGTGTCTGACTACTATACAGTATTTACTGGCCGTGCCCCATCATATTGTGCTCAGATTTGTAATACACGTTAGTGTCTGACGACTATATAGTATTTACTGTGCCCCATCATATTGTGCTCAGATTTGTAATACACGTTAGTGTCTGACGACTATACAGTATTTACTGGGCGTGCCCCATCATATTGTGCTCAGGTTTGTAATACACGTTAGTGTCTGACGACTGTACAGTATTTACTGGGAGTGTCCCAACATATTGTGCTCAGATTTGTAATACACGTTAGTGTCTGTCGACTATACAGTATTTACTGTGCATGCCCCATCATATTGTGCTGAGATTTGTAATACACGTTAGTGTCTGACGACTATGTAGTATTTACTGACCGTGCCCCATCATATTGTGCTCAGATTTGTAATACACGTTAGTGTCTGACGACTATACAGTATTTACTAGCGTGCCCCATCATATTGTGCTCAGGTTTGTAATACACATTACCGTCTGACGACTATACAGTATTTACTAGCGTGCCCCATCATATTGTGCTCAGGGTTGTAATACACGTTAGTGTCTGACGACTATATAGTATTTACTGGGCGTGCCCCATCTTATTGTGCTCAGGTTTGTAATACACGTTAGTGTCTGACGATTATATAGTATTTACTGGGCGTGCCCCATCATATTGTGCTCAGGTTTGTAATACACGTTAGCGTCTGACGACTATACAGTATTTACTAGCGTGCCCCATCATATTGTGCTCAGGTTTGTAATACACGTTATTGTCTGACGACTATACAGTATTCACTGGGCGTGCCCCATCGTATTGTGGTCAGGTTTGTAATACACGTTAGTGTCTGACGACTATATAGTATTTACTGGGCGTGCCCCGTCATATTGTGCTCAGGTTTGTAATACACGTTAGTGTCTGACGACTATATAGTTTTTACTGGTCGTGTCCCATCATATTGTGCTCAGGTTTGTAATACACGTTAGTGTCTGACGACTATATAGTATTTACTGGGCGTGTCCCAACATATTGTGCTCAGGTTTGTAATACACGATAGTGTCTGACGACCATATAGTATTTACTGGGCGTGCCCCATCATATTGTGCTCAGTTTTGTAATACACGTTAGCGTCTGACGAGTATGCAGTATTTACTGGGCGTGCCCCATCATATTGTGCTCAGATTTGTAATACACTTTTGTGTCTGACGACTATACAGTATTTACTGTGCGTGCCCCATCATATTGTGCTCAGGTTTGTAATACACGTTAGTGTCTGACGACTATATATTATTTACTGGGCGTGCCCCATCATATTGTGCTCAGTTTTGTAATACACGTTAGCGTCTGACGAGTGTGCAGTATTTACTGGGCGTGCCCCATCATATTGTGCTCAGGTTTATAATACACGTTAGTGTCTGACTACTATACAGTATTTACTGGTCGTGCCCCATCATATTGTATTCAGATTTGTAATACACGTTAGTGTCTGACTACTGTACAGTATTTACTGGGAGTGTCCCAACATATTGTGCTCAGATTTGTAATACACGTTAGTGTCTGACTACTATCAGAATTTACTGACCGTGCCCCATCATATTGTGCTCAGGTTTGTAATACACGTTAGTGTCTGACGACTGTACAGTATTTACTGGGAGTGTCCCAACATATTGTGCTCAGATTTGTAATACACGTTAGTGTCTGACGACTATACAGTATTTACTGTGCATGCCCCATCATATTGTGCTGAGATTTGTAATACACGTTAGTGTCTGACGACTATGTAGTATTTACTGACCGTGCCCCATCATATTGTGCTCAGATTTGTAATACACGTTAGTGTCTCACGACTATACAGTATTTACTAGCGTGCCCCATCATATTGTGCTCAGGTTTGTAATACACGTTACCGTCTGACGACTATACAGTATTTACTAGCGTGCCCCATCATATTGTGCTCAGGTTTGTAATACACGTTAGTGTCTGACGACTATATAGTATTTACTGGGCGTGCCCCATCTTATTGTGCTCAGGTTTGTAATACACGTTAGTGTCTGACGACTATATAGTATTTACTGGGCGTGCCCCATCATATTGTGCTCAGGTTTGTAATACACGTTAGCGTCTGACGACTATACAGTATTTACTAGCGTGCCCCATCATATTGTGCTCAGGTTTGTAATACACGTTATTGTCTGACGACTATACAGTATTCACTGGGCGTGCCCCATCGTATTGTGCTCAGGTTTGTAATACACGTTAGTGTCTGACGACTATATAGTATTTACTGGGCGTGCCCCATCATATTGTGGTCTGGTTTGTAATACACGTTAGTGTCTGACGACTATATAGTATTTACTAGCGTGCCCCATCATATTGTGCTCAGGTTTGTAATACACGTTAGTGTCTGACGACTATATAGTATTTACTGGGCGTGCCCCGTCATATTGTGCTCAGGTTTGTAATACACGTTAGTGTCTGACGACTATATAGTATTTACTGGTCGTGTCCCATCATATTGTGCTCAGGTTTGTAATACACGTTAGTGTCTGACGACTGCATAGTATTTACTGGGCGTGTCCCATCATATTGTGCTCAGGTTTGTAATACACGATAGTGTCTGACGACCATATAGTATTTATTGGGCGTGCCCCATCATATTGTGCTCAGTTTTGTAATACACGTTAGCGTCTGACGAGTATGCAGTATTTACTGGGCGTGCCCCATCATATTGTGCTCAGGTTTATAATACACGTTAGTTTCTGACGTCTATACAATATTTACTGTGCGTGCCCCATCATATTGTGCTCAGATTTGTAATACACGTTAGTGTCTGACGACTATACAGTATTTACTAGGCGTGCCCCATCATATTGTGCTCAGATTTGTAATACACTTTTGTGTCTGACGACTATACAGTATTTACTGTGCGTGCCCCATCATATTGTGCTCAGGTTTGTAATACACGTTAGTGTCTGACGACTATATATTATTTACTGGGCGTGCCCCATCATATTGTGTTTAGTTTTGTAATACACGTTAGCGTCTGACGAGTGTGCAGTATTTACTGGGCGTGCCCCATAATATTGTGCTCAGGTTTCTAATACACGTTAGTTTCTGACGTCTATACAGTATTTACTGTGCGTGCTCCATCATATTGTGCTCAGATTTGTAATACACGTTAGTGTCTGACGACTATGTAGTATTTACTGGGCGTGCCCCATCATATTGTGCTCAGTTTTGTAATACACGTTAGCGTCTGACGAGTATGCAGTATTTACTGGGCGTGCCCCATCATATTGTGCTCAGGTTTATAATACACGTTAGTTTCTGACGTCTATACAGTATTTACTGTGCGTGCCCCATCATATTGTGCTCAGATTTGTAATACACGTTAGTGTCTGACGACTATACAGTATTTACTGCGCGTGCCCCATCATATTGTGCTCAGATTTGTAATACACTTTAGTGTCTGACGACTATACGGTATTTACTGGGCGTGCCCCATCATATTGTGCTCAGATTTGTAATACACTTTAGTGTCTGACGACTATACAGTATTTACTGTGCATGCCCCATTATATTGTGCTCAGATTTGTAATACACGTTAGTGTCTGACGACTATATAGTATTTACTGTGCATGCCCCATCATATTGTGCTCAGATTTGTAATACACGTTAGTGTCTGACGACTATACAGTATTTACTGTGCATGCCCCATCATATTGTGCTCAGATTTGTAATACACGTTAGTGTCTGACGACTATATAGTATTTACTGACCGTGCCCCATCATATTGTGCTCAGATTTGTAATACACGTTAGTGTCTGACGACTATACAGTATTTACTGGGCGTGTCCCATCATATTGTGCTCAGATTTGTAATACACGTTAGTGTCTGACGACTATATAGTATTTACTGACCGTGCCCCATAATATTGTGCTCAGATTTGTAATACACGTTAGTGTCTGACGACTATACAGTATTTACTGGGCGTACCCCATCATATTGTGCTCAGATTTGTAATACACGTTAGTGTCTGACGACTATATAGTATTTACTGACCATGCCCCATCATATTGTGCTCAGATTTGTAATACACGTTAGTGTCTGACGACAATACAGTATTTACTGACCGTGCCCCATCATATTGTGCTCAGATTTGTAATATACTTTAGTGTCTGACGACTATACAGTATTTACTGGGCGTGCCCCATCATATTGTGCTCAGATTTGTAATACACGTTAGTGTCTGACGACTATATAGTATTTACTGACCGTGCCCCATCATATTGTGCTCAGATTTGTAATACACTTTAGTGTCTGACGACTATACAGTATTTACTGGGCGTGCCCCATCATATTGTGCTCAGATTTGTAATACACGTTAGTGTCTGACGACTATATAGTATTTACTGACCGTGCCCCATCATATTGTGCTCAGATTTGTAATACACGTTAGTGTCTGACGACTATACAGTATTTACTGACTGTGCCCCATCATATTGTGCTCAGGTTTGTAATACACGTTAGTGTCTGACGACTATATAGTATTTACTGTGCCCCATCATATTGTGCTCAGATTTGTAATACACGTTAGTGTCTGACGACTATACAGTATTTACTGGGCGTGCCCCATCATATTGTGCTCAGGTTTGTAATACACGTTAGTGTCTGACGACTATATAGTATTTACTGTGCCCCATCATATT
This sequence comes from Meconema thalassinum, assembly GCA_946902985.2. Classification (NCBI taxonomy): domain Eukaryota; kingdom Metazoa; phylum Arthropoda; class Insecta; order Orthoptera; family Tettigoniidae; genus Meconema; species Meconema thalassinum. The sequence continues at coordinate 470,522,729 of OX336394.1, read as the reverse complement.
GTGCTCAGATTTGTAATACACGTTAGTGTCTGACTACTATACAGTATTTACTGGGCGTGCCCCATCATATTGTGCTCAGGTTTGTAATACACGTTAGTGTCTGACGACAGTACAGTATTTACTGGGAGTGTCCCAACATATTGTGCTCAGATTTGTAATACACGTTAGTGTCTGACTACTATACAGTATTTACTGGCCGTGCCCCATCATATTGTGCTCAGATTTGTAATACACGTTAGTGTCTGACGACTATATAGTATTTACTGTGCCCCATCATATTGTGCTCAGATTTGTAATACACGTTAGTGTCTGACTAATATACAGTATTTACTGGGCGTGCCCCATCATATTGTGCTCAGGTTTGTAATGCACGTTAGTGTCTGACGACTGTACAGTATTTACTGGGAGTGTCCCAACATATTGTTCTCAGATTTGTAATACACGTTAGTGTCTGACTACTATACAGTATTTACTGGGCGTGCCCCATCATATTGTATTCAGATTTGTAATACACGTTAGTGTCTGACTACTGTACAGTATTTACTGGGAGTGTCCCAACATATTGTGCTCAGATTTGTAATACACGTTAGTGTCTGACTACTATACAGTATTTACTGACCGTGCCCCATCATATTGTGCTCAGGTTTGTAATACACGTTAGTGTCTGACGACTGTACAGTATTTACTCGGAGTGTCCCAACATATTGTGCTCAGATTTGTAATACACGTTAGTGTCTGACGACTATACAGTATTTACTGTGCATGCCCCATCATATTGTGCTGAGATTTGTAATACACGTTAGTTTCTGACGACTATGTAGTATTTACTGACCGTGCCCCATCATATTGTGCTCAGATTTGTAATACACGTTAGTGTCTGACGACTATACAGTATTTACTGGGCGTGTCCCATCATATTGTGCTCAGATTTGTAATACACGTTAGTGTCTGACGACTGTACAGTATTTACTGTGCATGCCCCATCATATTGTGCTCAGATTTGTAATACACGTTAGTGTGTGATGTCTATACAATATTTACTGTGCGTGCCCCAACATATTGTGCTCAGATTTGTAATACACGTTAGTGTCTGACGACTATACAGTATTTACTGGGCGTGCCCCATCATATTGTGCTCAGATTTGTAATACACTTTTGTGTCTGGCGACTATACAGTATTTACTGTGCGTGCCACATCATATTGTGCTCAGGTTTGTAATACACGTTAGTGTCTGACGACTATATATTATTTACTGGGCGTGCCCCATCATATTGTGCTCAGTTTTGTAATACACGTTAGCGTCTGACGAGTGTGCAGTATTTACTGGGCGTGCCCCATAATATTGTGCTCAGGTTTATAATACACGTTAGTGTCTGACGACTATATATTATTTACTGGGCGTGCCCCATCATATTGTGCTCAGTTTTGTAATACACGTTAGCGTCTGACGACTATACAGTATTTACTGTGCATGCCCCATTATATTGTGCTCAGATTTGTAATACACGTTAGTGTCTGACGACTATATAGTATTTACTGTGCATGCCCCACCATATTGTGCTCAGATTTGTAATACACGTTAGTGTCTGACGACTATACAGTATTTACTGTGCATGCCCCATCATATTGTGCTCAGATTTGTAATACACGTTAGAGTCTGACGACTATATAGTATTTACTGACCGTGCCCCATCATATTGTGCTCAGATTTGTAATACACGTTAGTGTCTGACGACTATACAGTATTTACTGACTGTGCCCCATCATATTGTGCTCAGGTTTGTAATACACGTTAATGTCTGACGACTATATAGTATTTACTGTGCCCCATCATATTGTGCTCAGATTTGTAATACACGTTAGTGTCTGACGACTAGACAGTATTTACTGGGCGTGTCCCATCATATTGTGCTCAGATTTGTAATACACGTTAGTGTCTGACGACTATATAGTATTTACTGACCGTGCCCCATAATATTGTGCTCAGATTTGTAATACACGTTAGTGTCTGACGACTATACAGTATTTACTGGGCGTACCCCATCATATTGTGCTCAGATTTGTAATACACGTTAGTGTCTGACGACTATATAGTATTTACTGACCATGCCCCATCATATTGTGCTCAGATTTGTAATACACGTTAGTGTCTGACGACTATACAGTATTTACTGACCGTGCCCCATCATATTGTGCTCAGATTTGTAATATACTTTAGTGTCTGACGACTATACAGTATTTACTGGGCGTGCCCCATCATATTGTGCTCAGATTTGTAATACACGTTAGTGTCTGACGACTATATAGTATTTACTGACCGTGCCCCATCATATTGTGCTCAAATTTGTAATACACTTTAGTGTCTGACGACTATACAGAATTTACTGGGCGTGCCCCATCATATTGTGCTCAGATTTGTAATACACGTTAGTGTCTGACGACTATATAGTATTTACTGACCGTGCCCCATCATATTGTGCTCAGATTTGTAATACACGTTAGTGTCTGACGACTATACAGTATTTACTGACTGTGCCCCTTCATATTGTGCTCAGGTTTGTAATACACGTTAGTGTCTGACGACTATATAGTATTTACTGTGCCCCATCATATTGTGCTCAGATTTGTAATACACGTTAGTGTCTGACGACTAGACAGTATTTACTGGGCGTGCCCCATCATATTGTGCTCAGGTTTGTAATACATGTTAGTGTCTGACGACTATATAGTATTTACTGTGCCCCATCATATTGTGCTCAGATTTGTAATACACGTTGGTGTCTGACTACTATACAGTATTTACTGGGCGTGCCCCATCATATTGTGCTCAGGTTTGTAATACACGTTAGTGTCTGACGACTGTACAGTATTTACTGGGAGTGTCCCAACATATTGTGCTCAGATTTGTAGTACACGTTAGTGTCTGACTACTATACAGTATTTACTGGCCGTGCCCCATCATATTGTGCTCAGATTTGTAATACACGTTAACTTCTGACGACTATATAGTATTTACTGTGCCCCATCATATTGTGCTCAGATTTGTAATACACGTTAGTGTCTGACGACTATACAGTATTTACTGGGCGTGCCCCATCATATTGTGCTCAGGTTTGTAATACACGTTAGTGTCTGACGACTGTACAGTATTTACTGGGAGTGTCCCAACATATTGTGCTCAGATTTGTAATACACGTTAGTGTCTGACTACTATACAGTATTTACTGGGCGTGCCCCATCATATTGTATTCAGATTTGTAATACACGTTAGTGTCTGACTACTGTACAGTATTTACTGGGAGTGTCCCAACATATTGTGCTCAGATTTGTAATACACGTTAGTGTCTGACTACTATCAGTATTTACTGACCGTGCCCCATCATATTGTGCTCAGGTTTGTAATACACGTTAGTGTCTGACGACTGTACAGTATTTACTGGGAGTGTCCCAACATATTATGCTCAGATTTGTAATACACGTTAGTGTCTGTCGACTATACAGTATTTACTGTGCATGCCCCATCATATTGTGCTGAGATTTGTAATACACGTTAGTGTCTGACGACTATGTAGTATTTACTGACCGTGCCCCATCATATTGTGCTCAGATTTGTAATACACGTTAGTGTCTGACGACTATACAGTATTTACTAGCGTGCCCCATCATATTGTGCTCAGGTTTGTAATACACGTTACCGTCTGACGACTATACAGTATTTACTAGCGTGCCCCATCATATTGTGCTCAGGTTTGTAATACACGTTAGTGTCTGACGACTATATAGTATTTACTGGGCGTGCCCCATCTTATTGTGCTCAGGTTTGTAATACACGTTAGTGTCTGACGACTATATAGTATTTACTGGGCGTGCCCCATCATATTGTGCTCAGGTTTGTAATACACGTTAGCGTCTGACGACTATACAGTATTTACTAGCGTGCCCCATCATATTGTGCTCAGGTTTGTAATACACGTTATTGTCTGACGACTATACAGTATTCACTGGGCGTGCCCCATCTTATTGTGCTCAGGTTTGTAATACACGTTAGTGTCTGACGACTATATAGTATTTACTGTGCATGCCCCACCATATTGTGCTCAGATTTGTAATACACGTTAGTGTCTGACGACTATACAGTATTTACTGTGCATGCCCCATCATATTGTGCTCAGATTTGTAATACACGTTAGAGTCTGACGACTATATAGTATTTACTGACCGTGCCCCATCATATTGTGCTCAGATTAGTAATACACGTTAGTGTCTGACGACTATACAGTATTTACTGACTGTGCCCCATCATATTGTGCTCAGGTTTGTAATACACGTTAGTGTCTGACGACTATATAGTATTTACTGTGCCCCATCATATTGTGCTCAGATTTGTAATACACGTTAGTGTCTGACGACTAGAGAGTATTTACTGGGCGTGTCCCATCATATTGTGCTCAGATTTGTAATACACGTTAGTGTCTGACGACTATATAGTATTTACTGACCGTGCCCCATAATATTGTGCTCAGATTTGTAATACACGTTAGTGTCTGACGACTATACAGTATTTACTGGGCGTACCCCATCATATTGTGCTCAGATTTGTAATACACGTTAGTGTCTGACGACTATATAGTATTTACTGACCATGCCCCATCATATTGTGCTCAGATTTGTAATACACGTTAGTGTCTGACGACTATACAGTATTTACTGACCGTGCCCCATCATATTGTGCTCAGATTTGTAATATACTTTAGTGTCTGACGACTATACAGTATTTACTGGGCGTGCCCCATCATATTGTGCTCAGATTTGTAATACACGTTAGTGTCTGACGACTATATAGTATTTACTGACCGTGCCCCATCATATTGTGCTCAGATTTGTAATACACTTTAGTGTCTGACGACTATACAGTATTTACTGGGCGTGCCCCATCATATTGTGCTCAGATTTGTAATACACGTTAGTGTCTGACGACTATATAGTATTTACTGACCGTGCCCCATCATATTGTGCTCAGATTTGTAATACACGTTAGTGTCTGACGACTATACAGTATTTACTGACTGTGCCCCTTCATATTGTGCTCAGGTTTGTAATACACGTTAGTGTCTGACGACTATATAGTATTTACTGTGCCCCATCATATTGTGCTCAGATTTGTAATACACGTTAGTGTCTGACGACTAGACAGTATTTACTGGGCGTGCCCCATCATATTGTGCTCAGGTTTGTAATACATGTTAGTGTCTGACGACTATATAGTATTTACTGTGCCCCATCATATTGTGCTCAGATTTGTAATACACGTTGGTGTCTGACTACTATACAGTATTTACTGGGCGTGCCCCATCATATTGTGCTCAGGTTTGTAATACACGTTAGTGTCTGACGACTGTACAGTATTTACTGGGAGTGTCCCAACATATTGTGCTCAGATTTGTAGTACACGTTAGTGTCTGACTACTATACAGTATTTACTGGCCGTGCCCCATCATATTGTGCTCAGATTTGTAATACACGTTAGTGTCTGACGACTATATAGTATTTACTGTGCCCCATCATATTGTGCTCAGATTTGTAATACACGTTAGTGTCTGACGACTATACAGTATTTACTGGGCGTGCCCCATCATATTGTGCTCAGGTTTGTAATACACGTTAGTGTCTGACGACTGTACAGTATTTACTGGGAGTGTCCCAACATATTGTGCTCAGATTTGTAATACACGTTAGTGTCTGACTACTATACAGTATTTACTGGGCGTGCCCCATCATATTGTATTCAGATTTGTAATACACGTTAGTGTCTGACTACTGTACAGTATTTACTGGGAGTGTCCCAACATATTTTGCTCAGATTTGTAATACACGTTAGTGTCTGACTACTATCAGTATTTACTGACCGTGCCCCATCATATTGTGCTCAGGTTTGTAATACACGTTTGTGTCTGACGACTGTACAGTATTTACTGGGAGTGTCCCAACATATTGTGCTCAGATTTGTAATACACGTTAGTGTCTGTCGACTATACAGTATTTACTGTGCATGCCCCATCATATTGTGCTGAGATTTGTAATACACGTTAGTGTCTGACGACTATGTAGTATTTACTGACCGTGCCCCATCATATTGTGCTCAGATTTGTAATACACGTTAGTGTCTGACGACTATACAGTATTTACTAGCGTGCCCCATCATATTGTGCTCAGGTTTGTAATACACATTACCGTCTGACGACTATACAGTATTTACTAGCGTGCCCCATCATATTGTGCTCAGGTTTGTAATACACGTTAGTGTCTGACGACTATATAGTATTTACTGGGCGTGCCCCATCTTATTGTGCTCAGGTTTGTAATACACGTTAGTGTCTGACGACTATATAGTATTTACTGGGCGTGCCCCATCATATTGTGCTCAGGTTTGTAATACACGTTAGCGTCTGACGACTATACAGTATTTACTAGCGTGCCCCATCATATTGTGCTCAGGTTTGTAATACACGTTATTGTCTGACGACTATACAGTATTCACTGGGCGTGCCCCATCGTATTGTGGTCAGGTTTGTAATACACGTTAGTGTCTGACGACTATATAGTATTTACTGGGCGTGCCCCGTCATATTGTGCTCAGGTTTGTAATACACGTTAGTGTCTGACGACTATATAGTTTTTACTGGTCGTGTCCCATCATATTGTGCTCAGGTTTGTAATACACGTTAGTGTCTGACGACTATATAGTATTTACTGGGCGTGTCCCAACATATTGTGCTCAGGTTTGTAATACACGATAGTGTCTGACGACCATATAGTATTTACTGGGCGTGCCCCATCATATTGTGCTCAGTTTTGTAATACACGTTAGCGTCTGACGAGTATGCAGTATTTACTGGGCGTGCCCCATCATATTGTGCTCAGATTTGTAATACACTTTTGTGTCTGACGACTATACAGTATTTACTGTGCGTGCCCCATCATATTGTGCTCAGGTTTGTAATACACGTTAGTGTCTGACGACTATATATTATTTACTGGGCGTGCCCCATCATATTGTGCTCAGTTTTGTAATACACGTTAGCGTCTGACGAGTGTGCAGTATTTACTGGGCGTGCCCCATCATATTGTGCTCAGGTTTATAATACACGTTAGTGTCTGACTACTATACAGTATTTACTGGTCGTGCCCCATCATATTGTATTCAGATTTGTAATACACGTTAGTGTCTGACTACTGTACAGTATTTACTGGGAGTGTCCCAACATATTGTGCTCAGATTTGTAATACACGTTAGTGTCTGACTACTATCAGAATTTACTGACCGTGCCCCATCATATTGTGCTCAGGTTTGTAATACACGTTAGTGTCTGACGACTGTACAGTATTTACTGGGAGTGTCCCAACATATTGTGCTCAGATTTGTAATACACGTTAGTGTCTGACGACTATACAGTATTTACTGTGCATGCCCCATCATATTGTGCTGAGATTTGTAATACACGTTAGTGTCTGACGACTATGTAGTATTTACTGACCGTGCCCCATCATATTGTGCTCAGATTTGTAATACACGTTAGTGTCTCACGACTATACAGTATTTACTAGCGTGCCCCATCATATTGTGCTCAGGTTTGTAATACACGTTACCGTCTGACGACTATACAGTATTTACTAGCGTGCCCCATCATATTGTGCTCAGGTTTGTAATACACGTTAGTGTCTGACGACTATATAGTATTTACTGGGCGTGCCCCATCTTATTGTGCTCAGGTTTGTAATACACGTTAGTGTCTGACGACTATATAGTATTTACTGGGCGTGCCCCATCATATTGTGCTCAGGTTTGTAATACACGTTAGCGTCTGACGACTATACAGTATTTACTAGCGTGCCCCATCATATTGTGCTCAGGTTTGTAATACACGTTATTGTCTGACGACTATACAGTATTCACTGGGCGTGCCCCATCGTATTGTGCTCAGGTTTGTAATACACGTTAGTGTCTGACGACTATATAGTATTTACTGGGCGTGCCCCATCATATTGTGGTCTGGTTTGTAATACACGTTAGTGTCTGACGACTATATAGTATTTACTAGCGTGCCCCATCATATTGTGCTCAGGTTTGTAATACACGTTAGTGTCTGACGACTATATAGTATTTACTGGGCGTGCCCCGTCATATTGTGCTCAGGTTTGTAATACACGTTAGTGTCTGACGACTATATAGTATTTACTGGTCGTGTCCCATCATATTGTGCTCAGGTTTGTAATACACGTTAGTGTCTGACGACTGCATAGTATTTACTGGGCGTGTCCCATCATATTGTGCTCAGGTTTGTAATACACGATAGTGTCTGACGACCATATAGTATTTATTGGGCGTGCCCCATCATATTGTGCTCAGTTTTGTAATACACGTTAGCGTCTGACGAGTATGCAGTATTTACTGGGCGTGCCCCATCATATTGTGCTCAGGTTTATAATACACGTTAGTTTCTGACGTCTATACAATATTTACTGTGCGTGCCCCATCATATTGTGCTCAGATTTGTAATACACGTTAGTGTCTGACGACTATACAGTATTTACTGGGCGTGCCCCATCATATTGTGCTCAGATTTGTAATACACTTTTGTGTCTGACGACTATACAGTATTTACTGTGCGTGCCCCATCATATTGTGCTCAGGTTTGTAATACACGTTAGTGTCTGACGACTATATATTATTTACTGGGCGTGCCCCATCATATTGTGTTTAGTTTTGTAATACACGTTAGCGTCTGACGAGTGTGCAGTATTTACTGGGCGTGCCCCATAATATTGTGCTCAGGTTTCTAATACACGTTAGTTTCTGACGTCTATACAGTATTTACTGTGCGTGCTCCATCATATTGTGCTCAGATTTGTAATACACGTTAGTGTCTGACGACTATGTAGTATTTACTGGGCGTGCCCCATCATATTGTGCTCAGTTTTGTAATACACGTTAGCGTCTGACGAGTATGCAGTATTTACTGGGCGTGCCCCATCATATTGTGCTCAGGTTTATAATACACGTTAGTTTCTGACGTCTATACAGTATTTACTGTGCGTGCCCCATCATATTGTGCTCAGATTTGTAATACACGTTAGTGTCTGACGACTATACAGTATTTACTGCGCGTGCCCCATCATATTGTGCTCAGATTTGTAATACACTTTAGTGTCTGACGACTATACGGTATTTACTGGGCGTGCCCCATCATATTGTGCTCAGATTTGTAATACACTTTAGTGTCTGACGACTATACAGTATTTACTGTGCATGCCCCATTATATTGTGCTCAGATTTGTAATACACGTTAGTGTCTGACGACTATATAGTATTTACTGTGCATGCCCCATCATATTGTGCTCAGATTTGTAATACACGTTAGTGTCTGACGACTATACAGTATTTACTGTGCATGCCCCATCATATTGTGCTCAGATTTGTAATACACGTTAGTGTCTGACGACTATATAGTATTTACTGACCGTGCCCCATCATATTGTGCTCAGATTTGTAATACACGTTAGTGTCTGACGACTATACAGTATTTACTGGGCGTGTCCCTTCATATTGTGCTCAGATTTGTAATACACGTTAGTGTCTGACGACTATATAGTATTTACTGACCGTGCCCCATAATATTGTGCTCAGATTTGTAATACACGTTAGTGTCTGACGACTATACAGTATTTACTGGGCGTACCCCATCATATTGTGCTCAGATTTGTAATACACGTTAGTGTCTGACGACTATATAGTATTTACTGACCATGCCCCATCATATTGTGCTCAGATTTGTAATACACGTTAGTGTCTGACGACAATACAGTATTTACTGACCGTGCCCCATCATATTGTGCTCAGATTTGTAATATACTTTAGTGTCTGACGACTATACAGTATTTACTGGGCGTGCCCCATCATATTGTGCTCAGATTTGTAATACACGTTAGTGTCTGACGACTATATAGTATTTACTGACCGTGCCCCATCATATTGTGCTCAGATTTGTAATACACTTTAGTGTCTGACGACTATACAGTATTTACTGGGCGTGCCCCATCATATTGTGCTCAGATTTGTAATACACGTTAGTGTCTGACGACTATATAGTATTTACTGACCGTGCCCCATCATATTGTGCTCAGATTTGTAATACACGTTAGTGTCTGACGACTATACAGTATTTACTGACTGTGCCCCATCATATTGTGCTCAGGTTTGTAATACACGTTAGTGTCTGAAGACTATATAGTATTTACTGTGCCCCATCATATTGTGCTCAGATTTGTAATACACGTTAGTGTCTGACGACTATACAGTATTTACTGGGCGTGCCCCATCATATTGTGCTCAGGTTTGTAATACACGTTAGTGTCTGACGACTATATAGTATTTACTGTGCCCCATCATATTGTGCTCAGATTTGTAATACACGTTAGTGTCTGACTACTATACAGTATTTACTGGGCGTGCCCCATCATATTGTGCTCAGGTTTGTAATACACGTTAGTGTCTGACGACTGTACAGTATTTACTGGGAGTGTCCCAACATATTGTGCTCAGATTTGTAATACACGTTAGTGTCTGACTACTATACAGTATTTACTGGCCGTGCCCCATCATATTGTGCTCAGATTTGTAATACACGTTAGTGTCTGACGACTATATAGTATTTACTGTGCCCCATCATATTGTGCTCAGATTTGTAATACACGTTAGTGTCTGACTAATATACAGTATTTACTGGGCGTGCCCCATCATATTTTGCTCAGGTTTGTAATGCACGTTAGTGTCTGACGACTGTACAGTATTTACTGGGAGTGTCCCAACATATTGTTCTCAGATTTGTAATACACGTTAGTGTCTGACTACTATACAGTATTTACTGGGCGTGCCCCATCATATTGTATTCAGATTTGTAATACACGTTAGTGTCTGACTACTGTACAGTATTTACTGGGAGTGTCCCAACATATTGTGCTCAGATTTGTAATACACGTTAGTGTCTGACTACTATACAGTATTTACTGACCGTGCCCCATCATATTGTGCTCAGGTTTGTAATACACGTTAGTGTCTGACGACTGTACAGTATTTACTGGGAGTGTCCCAACATATTGTGCTCAGATTTGTAATACACGTTAGTGTCTGACGACTATACAGTATTTACTGTGCATGCCCCATCATATTGTGCTGAGATTTGTAATACACGTTAGTTTCTGACGACTATGTAGTATTTACTGACCGTGCCCCATCATATTGTGCTCAGATTTGTAATACACGTTAGTGTCTGACGACTATACAGTATTTACTGGGCGTGTCCCATCATATTGTGCTCAGATTTGTAATACACGTTAGTGTCTGACGACTATATAGTATTTACTGACCGTGTCCCATCATATTGTGCTCAGATTTGTAATACACGTTAGTGTCTGACAACTATACAGTATTTACTGTGCATGCCCCATCTTATTGTGCTCAGATTTGTAATACACGTTAGTGTCTGACGACTATACAGTATTTACTGTGCATGCCCCATCATATTGTGCTCAGATTTGTAATACACGTTAGTGTCTGACGACTGTACAGTATTTACTGTGCATGCCCCATCATATTGTGCTCAGATTTGTAATACACGTTAGTGTCTGATGTCTATACAATATTTACTGTGCGTGCCCCATCATATTGTGCTCAGATTTGTAATACACGTTAGTGTCTGACGACTATACAGTATTTACTGGGCGTGCCCCATCATATTGTGCTCAGATTTGTAATACACTTTTGTGTCTGGCGACTATACAGTATTTACTGTGCGTGCCCCATCATATTGTGCTCAGGTTTGTAATACACGTTAGTGTCTGACGACTATATATTATTTACTGGGCGTGCCCCATCATATTGTGCTCAGTTTTGTAATACACGTTAGCGTCTGACGAGTGTGCAGTATTTACTGGGCGTGCCCCATAATATTGTGCTCAGGTTTATAATACACGTTAATTTCTGACGTCTATACAGTATTTACTGTGCGTGCTCCATCATATTGTGCTGAGATTTGTAATACACTTTTGTGTCTGGCGACTATACAGTATTTACTGTGCGTGCCCCATCATATTGTGCTCAGATTTCTAATACACGTTAGTGTCTTACGACTATGTAGTATTTACTGGGCGTGCCCCATCATATTGTGCTCAGTTTTGTAATACACGTTAGCGTCTGACCAGTATGCAGTATTTACTGGGCGTGCCCCATCATATTGTGCTCAGATTTGTAATACACTTTAGTGTCTGACGACTATACAGTATTTACTGTGCATGCCCCATTATATTGTGCTCAGATTTGTAATACACGTTAGTGTCTGACGACTATACAGTATTTACTGTGCATGCCCCATCATATTGTGCTCAGATTTGTAATACACGTTAGAGTCTGACGACTATATAGTATTTACTGACCGTGCCCCATCATATTGTGCTCAGATTTGTAATACACGTTAGTGTCTGACGACTATACAGTATTTACTGACTGTGCCCCATCATATTGTGCTCAGGTTTGTAATACACGTTAATGTCTGACGACTATATAGTATTTACTGTGCCCCATCATATTGTGCTCAGATTTGTAATACACGTTAGTGTCTGACGACTAGACAGTATTTACTGGGCGTGTCCCATCATATTGTGCTCAGATTTGTAATACACGTTAGTGTCTGACGACTATATAGTATTTACTGACCGTGCCCCATAATATTGTGCTCAGATTTGTAATACACGTTAGTGTCTGACGACTATACAGTATTTACTGGGCGTACCCCATCATATTGTGCTCAGATTTGTAATACACGTTAGTGTCTGACGACTATATAGTATTTACTGACCATGCCCCATCATATTGTGCTCAGATTTGTAATACACGTTAGTGTCTGACGACTATACAGTATTTACTGACCGTGCCCCATCATATTGTGCTCAGATTTGTAATATACTTTAGTGTCTGACGACTATACAGTATTTACTGGGCGTGCCCCATCATATTGTGCTCAGATTTGTAATACACGTCAGTGTCTGACGACTATATAGTATTTACTGACCGTGCCCCATCATATTGTGCTCAAATTTGTAATACACTTTAGTGTCTGACGACTATACAGAATTTACTGGGCGTGCCCCATCATATTGTGCTCAGATTTGTAATACACGTTAGTGTCTGACGACTATATAGTATTTACTGACCGTGCCCCATCATATTGTGCTCAGATTTGTAATACACGTTAGTGTCTGACGACTATACAGTATTTACTGACTGTGCCCCTTCATATTGTGCTCAGGTTTGTAATACACGTTAGTGTCTGACGACTATATAGTATTTACTGTGCCCCATCATATTGTGCTCAGATTTGTAATACACGTTAGTGTCTGACGACTAGACAGTATTTACTGGGCGTGCCCCATCATATTGTGCTCAGGTTTGTAATACATGTTAGTGTCTGACGACTATATAGTATTTACTGTGCCCCATCATATTGTGCTCAGATTTGTAATACACGTTGGTGTCTGACTACTATACAGTATTTACTGGGCGTGCCCCATCATATTGTGCTCAGGTTTGTAATACACGTTAGTGTCTGACGACTGTACAGTATTTACTGGGAGTGTCCCAACATATTGTGCTCAGATTTGTAGTACACGTTAGTGTCTGACTACTATACAGTATTTACTGGCCGTGCCCCATCATATTGTGCTCAGATTTGTAATACACGTTAGTGTCTGACGACTATATAGTATTTACTGTGCCCCATCATATTGTGCTCAGATTTGTAATACACGTTAGTGTCTGTCGACTATACAGTATTTACTGGGCGTGCCCCATCATATTGTGCTCAGGTTTGTAATACACGTTAGTGTCTGACGACTGTACAGTATTTACTGGGAGTGTCCCAACATATTGTGCTCAGATTTGTAATACACGTTAGTGTCTGACTACTATACAGTATTTACTGGGCGTGCCCCATCATATTGTATTCAGATTTGTAATACACGTTAGTGTCTGACTACTGTACAGTATTTACTGGGAGTGTCCCAACATATTGTGCTCAGATTTGTAATACACGTTAGTGTCTGACTACTATCAGTATTTACTGACCGTGCCCCATCATATTGTGCTCAGGTTTGTAATACACGTTAGTGTCTGACGACTGTACAGTATTTACTGGGAGTGTCCCAACATATTATGCTCAGATTTGTAATACACGTTAGTGTCTGTCGACTATACAGTATTTACTGTGCATGCCCCATCATATTGTGCTGAGATTTGTAATACACGTTAGTGTCTGACGACTATGTAGTATTTACTGACCGTGCCCCATCATATTGTGCTCAGATTTGTAATACACGTTAGTGTCTGACGACTATACAGTATTTACTAGCGTGCCCCATCATATTGTGCTCAGGTTTGTAATACACGTTACCGTCTGACGACTATACAGTATTTACTAGCGTGCCCCATCATATTGTGCTCAGGTTTGTAATACACGTTAGTGTCTGACGACTATATAGTATTTACTGGGCGTGCCCCATCTTATTGTGCTCAGGTTTGTAATACACGTTAGTGTCTGACGACTATATAGTATTTACTGGGCGTGCCCCATCATATTGTGCTCAGGTTTGTAATACACGTTAGCGTCTGACGACTATACAGTATTTACTAGCGTGCCCCATCATATTGTGCTCAGGTTTGTAATACACGTTATTGTCTGACGACTATACAGTATTCACTGGGCGTGCCCCATCGTATTGTGCTCAGGTTTGTAATACACGTTAGTGTCTGACGACTATATAGTATTTACTGGGCGTGCCCCATCATATTGTGGTCAGGTTTGTAATACACGTTAGTGTCTGACGACTATATAGTATTTACTAGCGTGCCCCATCATATTGTGCTCAGGATTGTAATACACGTTAGTGTCTGACGACTATATAGTATTTACTGGGCGTGCCCCGTCATATTGTGCTCAGGTTTGTAATACACGTTAGTGTCTGACGACTATATAGTATTTACTGGTCGTGTCCCATCATATTGTGCTCAGGTTTGTAATACACGTTAGTGTCTTACGACTATATAGTATTTACTGGGCGTGTCCCAACATATTGTGCTCAGGTTTGTAATACACGATAGTGTCTGACGACCATATAGTATTTACTGGGCGTGCCCCATCATATTGTGCTCAGTTTTGTAATACACGTTAGCGTCTGACGAGTATGCAGTATTTACTGGGCGTGCCCCATCATATTGTGCTCAGATTTGTAATACACTTTTGTGTCTGACGACTATACAGTATTTACTGGGCGTGCCCCATCATATTGTGCTCAGATTTGTAATACACGTTAGTGTCTGACGACTGCATAGTATTTACTGGGCGTGTCCCATCATATTGTGCTCAGGTTTGTAATACACGATAGTGTCTGACGACCATATAGTATTTATTGGGCGTGCCCCATCATATTGTGCTCAGTTTTGTAATACACGTTAGCGTCTGACGAGTATGCAGTATTTACTGGGCGTGCCCCATCATATTGTGCTCAGGTTTATAATACACGTTAGTTTCTGACGTCTATACAATATTTACTGTGCGTGCCCCATCATATTGTGCTCAGATTTGTAATACACGTTAGTGTCTGACGACTATACAGTACTTACTGGGCGTGCCCCATCATATTGTGCTCAGATTTGTAATACACTTTTGTGTCTGACGACTATACAGTATTTACTGTGCGTGCCCCATCATATTGTGCTCAGGTTTGTAATACACGTTAGTGTCTGACGACTATATATTATTTACTGGGCGTGCCCCATCATATTGTGTTTAGTTTTGTAATACACGTTAGCGTCTGACGAGTGTGCAGTATTTACTGGGCGTGCCCCATAATATTGTGCTCAGGTTTCTAATACACGTTAGTTTCTGACGTCTATACAGTATTTACTGTGCGTGCTCCATCATATTGTGCTCAGATTTGTAATACACGTTAGTGTCTGACGACTATGTAGTATTTACTGGGCGTGCCCCATCATATTGTGCTCAGTTTTGTAATACACGTTAGCGTCTGACGAGTATGCAGTATTTACTGGGCGTGCCCCATCATATTGTGCTCAGGTTTATAATACACGTTAGTTTCTGACGTCTATACAGTATTTACTGTGCGTGCCCCATCATATTGTGCTCAGATTTGTAATACACGTTAGTGTCTGACGACTATACAGTATTTACTGCGCGTGCCCCATCATATTGTGCTCAGATTTGTAATACACTTTAGTGTCTGACGACTATACGGTATTTACTGGGCGTGCCCCATCATATTGTGCTCAGATTTGTAATACACTTTAGTGTCTGACGACTATACAGTATTTACTGTGCATGCCCCATTATATTGTGCTCAGATTTGTAATACACGTTAGTGTCTGACGACTATATAGTATTTACTGTGCATGCCCCATCATATTGTGCTCAGATTTGTAATACACGTTAGTGTCTGACGACTATACAGTATTTACTGTGCATGCCCCATCATATTGTGCTCAGATTTGTAATACACGTTAGTGTCTGACGACTATATAGTATTTACTGACCGTGCCCCATCATATTGTGCTCAGATTTGTAATACACGTTAGTGTCTGACGACTATACAGTATTTACTGGGCGTGTCCCTTCATATTGTGCTCAGATTTGTAATACACGTTAGTGTCTGACGACTATATAGTATTTACTGACCGTGCCCCATAATATTGTGCTCAGATTTGTAATACACGTTAGTGTCTGACGACTATACAGTATTTACTGGGCGTACCCCATCATATTGTGCTCAGATTTGTAATACACGTTAGTGTCTGACGACTATATAGTATTTACTGACCATGCCCCATCATATTGTGCTCAGATTTGTAATACACGTTAGTGTCTGACGACAATACAGTATTTACTGACCGTGCCCCATCATATTGTGCTCAGATTTGTAATATACTTTAGTGTCTGACGACTATACAGTATTTACTGGGCGTGCCCCATCATATTGTGCTCAGATTTGTAATACACGTTAGTGTCTGACGACTATATAGTATTTACTGACCGTGCCCCATCATATTGTGCTCAGATTTGTAATACACTTTAGTGTCTGACGACTATACAGTATTTACTGGGCGTGCCCCATCATATTGTGCTCAGATTTGTAATACACGTTAGTGTCTGACGACTATATAGTATTTACTGACCGTGCCCCATCATATTGTGCTCAGATTTGTAATACACGTTAGTGTCTGACGACTATACAGTATTTACTGACTGTGCCCCATCATATTGTGCTCAGGTTTGTAATACACGTTAGTGTCTGAAGACTATATAGTATTTACTGTGCCCCATCATATTGTGCTCAGATTTGTAATACACGTTAGTGTCTGACGACTATACAGTATTTACTGGGCGTGCCCCATCATATTGTGCTCAGGTTTGTAATACACGTTAGTGTCTGACGACTATATAGTATTTACTGTGCCCCATCATATTGTGCTCAGATTTGTAATACACGTTAGTGTCTGACTACTATACAGTATTTACTGGGCGTGCCCCATCATATTGTGCTCAGGTTTGTAATACACGTTAGTGTCTGACGACTGTACAGTATTTACTGGGAGTGTCCCAACATATTGTGCTCAGATTTGTAATACACGTTAGTGTCTGACTACTATACAGTATTTACTGGCCGTGCCCCATCATATTGTGCTCAGATTTGTAATACACGTTAGTGTCTGACGACTATATAGTATTTACTGTGCCCCATCATATTGTGCTCAGATTTGTAATACACGTTAGTGTCTGACTAATATACAGTATTTACTGGGCGTGCCCCATCATATTGTGCTCAGGTTTGTAATGCACGTTAGTGTCTGACGACTGTACAGTATTTACTGGGAGTGTCCCAACATATTGTTCTCAGATTTGTAATACACGTTAGTGTCTGACTACTATACAGTATTTACTGGGCGTGCCCCATCATATTGTATTCAGATTTGTAATACACGTTAGTGTCTGACTACTGTACAGTATTTACTGGGAGTGTCCCAACATATTGTGCTCAGATTTGTAATACACGTTAGTGTCTGACTACTATACAGTATTTACTGACCGTGCCCCATCATATTGTGCTCAGGTTTGTAATACACGTTAGTGTCTGACGACTGTACAGTATTTACTGGGAGTGTCCCAACATATTGTGCTCAGATTTGTAATACACGTTAGTGTCTGACGACTATACAGTATTTACTGTGCATGCCCCATCATATTGTGCTGAGATTTGTAATACACGTTAGTTTCTGACGACTATGTAGTATTTACTGACCGTGCCCCATCATATTGTGCTCAGATTTGTAATACACGTTAGTGTCTGACGACTATACAGTATTTACTGGGCGTGTCCCATCATATTGTGCTCAGATTTGTAATACACGTTAGTGTCTGACGACTATATAGTATTTACTGACCGTGTCCCATCATATTGTGCTCAGATTTGTAATACACGTTAGTGTCTGACGACTATACAGTATTTACTGTGCATGCCCCATCTTATTGTGCTCAGATTTGTAATACACGTTAGTGTCTGACGACTATACAGTATTTACTGTGCATGCCCCATCATATTGTGCTCAGATTTGTAATACACGTTAGTGTCTGACGACTGTACAGTATTTACTGTGCATGCCCCATCATATTGTGCTCAGATTTGTAATACACGTTAGTGTCTGATGTCTATACAATATTTACTGTGCGTGCCCCATCATATTGTGCTCAGATTTGTAATACACGTTAGTGTCTGACGACTATACAGTATTTACTGGGCGTGCCCCATCATATTGTGCTCAGATTTGTAATACACTTTTGTGTCTGGCGACTATACAGTATTTACTGTGCGTGCCCCATCATATTGTGCTCAGGTTTGTAATACACGTTAGTGTCTGACGACTATATATTATTTACTGGGCGTGCCCCATCATATTGTGCTCAGTTTTGTAATACACGTTAGCGTCTGACGAGTGTGCAGTATTTACTGGGCGTGCCCCATAATATTGTGCTCAGGTTTATAATACACGTTAATTTCTGACGTCTATACAGTATTTACTGTGCGTGCTCCATCATATTGTGCTCAGATTTGTAATACACTTTTGTGTCTGGCGACTATGTAGTATTTACTGGGCGTGTCCCATCATATTGTGCTCAGATTTCTAATACACGTTAGTGTCTTACGACTATGTAGTATTTACTGGGCGTGCCCCATCATATTGTGCTCAGGTTTATAATACACGTTAGTTTCTGACGTCTATACAGTATTTACTGTGCGTGCCCCATCATATTGTGCTCAGATTTGTAATACACGTTAGTGTCTGACGACTATACAGTATTTACTGGGCGTGCCCCATCATATTGTGCTCAGATTTGTAATACACTTTAGTGTCTGACGACTATACAGTATTTACTGGGCGTGCCCCATCATATTGTGCTCAGATTTGTAATACACTTTAGTGTCTGACGACTATACAGTATTTACTGTGCATGCCCCACCATATTGTGCTCAGATTTGTAATACACGTTAGTGTCTGACGACTATACAGTATTTACTGTGCATGCCCCATCATATTGTGCTCAGATTTGTAATACACGTTAGAGTCTGACGACTATATAGTATTTACTGACCGTGCCCCATCATATTGTGCTCAGATTTGTAATACACGTTAGTTACTGACGACTATACAGTATTTACTGACTGTGCCCCATCATATTGTGCTCAGGTTTGTAATACACGTTAATGTCTGACGACTATATAGTATTTACTGTGCCCCATCATATTGTGCTCAGATTTGTAATACACGTTAGTGTCTGACGACTAGACAGTATTTACTGGGCGTGTCCCATCATATTGTGCTCAGATTTGTAATACACGTTAGTGTCTGACGACTATATAGTATTTACTGACCGTGCCCCATAATATTGTGCTCAGATTTGTAATACACGTTAGTGTCTGACGACTATACAGTATTTACTGGGCGTACACCATCATATTGTGCTCAGATTTGTAATACACGTTAGTGTCTGACGACTATATAGTATTTACTGACCATGCCCCATCATATTGTGCTCAGATTTGTAATACACGTTAGTGTCTGACGACTATACAGTATTTACTGACCGTGCCCCATCATATTGTGCTCAGATTTGTAATATACTTTAGTGTCTGACGACTATACAGTATTTACTGGGCGTGCCCCATCATATTGTGCTCAGATTTGTAATACACGTTAGTGTCTGACGACTATATAGTATTTACTGACCGTGCCCCATCATATTGTGCTCAAATTTGTAATACACTTTAGTGTCTGACGACTATACAGAATTTACTGGGCGTGCCCCATCATATTGTGCTCAGATTTGTAATACACGTTAGTGTCTGACGACTATATAGTATTTACTGACCGTGCCCCATCATATTGTGCTCAGATTTGTAATACACGTTAGTGTCTGACGACTATACAGTATTTACTGACTGTGCCCCTTCATATTGTGCTCAGGTTTGTAATACACGTTAGTGTCTGACGACTATATAGTATTTACTGTGCCCCATCATATTGTGCTCAGATTTGTAATACACGTTAGTGTCTGACGACTAGACAGTATTTACTGGGCGTGCCCCATCATATTGTGCTCAGGTTTGTAATACATGTTAGTGTCTGACGACTATATAGTATTTACTGTGCCCCATCATATTGTGCTCAGATTTGTAATACACGTTGGTGTCTGACTACTATACAGTATTTACTGGGCGTGCCCCATCATATTGTGCTCAGGTTTGTAATACACGTTAGTGTCTGAAGACTGTACAGTATTTACTGGGAGTGTCCCAACATATTGTGCTCAGATTTGTAGTACACGTTAGTGTCTGACTACTATACAGTATTTACTGGCCGTGCCCCATCATATTGTGCTCAGATTTGTAATACACGTTAGTGTCTGACGACTATATAGTATTTACTGTGCCCCATCATATTGTGCTCAGATTTGTAATACACGTTAGTGTCTGACGACTATACAGTATTTACTGGGCGTGCCCCATCATATTGTGCTCAGGTTTGTAATACACGTTAGTGTCTGACGACTGTACAGTATTTACTGGGAGTGTCCCAACATATTGTGCTCAGATTTGTAATACACGTTAGTGTCTGACTACTATACAGTATTTACTGGGCGTGCCCCATCATATTGTATTCAGATTTGTAATACACGTTAGTGTCTGACTACTGTACAGTATTTACTGGGAGTGTCCCAACATATTGTGCTCAGATTTGTAATACACGTTAGTGTCTGACTACTATCAGTATTTACTGACCGTGCCCCATCATATTGTGCTCAGGTTTGTAATACACGTTAGTGTCTGACGACTGTACAGTATTTACTGGGAGTGTCCCAACATATTATGCTCAGATTTGTAATACACGTTAGTGTCTGTCGACTATACAGTATTTACTGTGCATGCCCCATCATATTGTGCTGAGATTTGTAATACACGTTAGTGTCTGACGACTATGTAGTATTTACTGACCGTGCCCCATCATATTGTGCTCAGATTTGTAATACACGTTAGTGTCTGACGACTATACAGTATTTACTAGCGTGCCCCATCATATTGTGCTCAGGTTTGTAATACACGTTACCGTCTGACGACTATACAGTATTTACTAGCGTGCCCCATCATATTGTGCTCAGGTTTGTAATACACGTTAGTGTCTGACGACTATATAGTATTTACTGGGCGTGCCCCATCTTATTGTGCTCAGGTTTGTAATACACGTTAGTGTCTGACTACTATATAGTATTTACTGGGCGTGCCCCATCATATTGTGGTCTGGTTTGTAATACACGTTAGTGTCTGACGACTATATAGTATTTACTGGGCGTGCCCCGTCATATTGTGCTCAGGTTTGTAATACACGTTAGTGTCTGACGACTATATAGTATTTACTGGTCGTGTCCCATCATATTGTGCTCAGGTTTGTAATACACGTTAGTGTCTGACGACTGTATAGTATTTACTGGGCGTGTCCCATCATATTGTGCTCAGGTTTGTAATACACGATAGTGTCTGACGACCATATAGTATTTACTGGGCGTGCCCCATCATATTGTGCTCAGTTTTGTAATACACGTTAGCGTCTGACGAGTATGCAGTATTTACTGTGCGTGCCCCATCATATTGTGCTTAGATTTGTAATACACGTTAGTGTCTGACGACTATACAGTATTTACTGGGCGTGCCCCATCATATTGTGCTCAGATTTGTAATACACTTTTGTGTCTGACGACTATACAGTATTTACTGTGCGTGCCCCATCATATTGTGCTCAGGTTTGTAATACACGTTAGTGTCTGACGACTATATATTATTTACTGGGCGTGCCCCATCATATTGTGCTCAGTTTTGTAATACACGTTAGCGTCTGACGAGTGTGCAGTATTTACTGGGCGTGCCCCATAATATTGTGCTCAGGTTTCTAATACACGTTAGTTTCTGACGTCTATACAGTATTTACTGTGCGTGCTCCATCATATTGTGCTCAGATTTGTAATACACGTTTGTGTCTGACGACTATGTAGTATTTACTGGGCGTGCCCCATCATATTGTGCTCAGTTTTGTAATACACGTTAGCGTCTGACGAGTATGCAGTATTTACTGGGCGTGCCCCATCATATTGTGCTCAGGTTTATAATACACGTTAGTTTCTGACGTCTATACAGTATTTACTGTGCGTGCCCCATCATATTGTGCTCAGATTTGTAATACACGTTAGTGTCTGACGACTATACAGTATTTACTGGGCGTGCCCCATCATATTGTGCTCAGATTTGAAATACACTTTAGTGTCTGACGACTATACAGTATTTACTGGGCGTGCCCCATCATATTGTGCTTAGATTTGTAATACACTTTAGTGTCTGACGACTATACAGTATTTACTGTGCATGCCCCATTATATTGTGCTCAGATTTGTAATACACGTTAGTGTCTGACGACTATATAGTATTTACTGTGCATGCCCCATCATATTGTGCTCAGATTTGTAATACACGTTAGTGTCTGACGACTATACAGTATTTACTGTGCATGCCCCATCATATTGTGCTCAGATTTGTAATACACGTTAGTGTCTGACGACTATATAGTATTTACTGACCGTGCCCCATCATATTGTGCTCAGATTTGTAATACACGTTAGTGTCTGACGACTATACAGTATTTACTGGGCGTGTCCCATCATATTGTGCTCAGATTTGTAATACACGTTAGTGTCTGACGACTATATAGTATTTACTGACCGTGCCCCATAATATTGTGCTCAGATTTGTAATACACGTTAGTGTCTGACGACTATACAGTATTTACTGGGCGTACCCCATCATATTGTGCTCAGATTTGTAATACACGTTAGTGTCTGACGACTATATAGTATTTACCGACCATGCCCCATCATATTGTGCTCAGATTTGTAATACACGTTAGTGTCTGACGACTATATAGTATTTACTGGGCGTGCCCCATCTTATTGTGCTCAGGATTGTAATACACGTTAGTGTCTGACGACTATATAGTATTTACTGGGCGTGCCCCATCATATTGTGCTCAGGTTTGTAATACACGTTAGCGTCTGACGACTATACAGTATTTACTAGCGTGCCCCATCATATTGTGCTCAGGTTTGTAATACACGTTATTGTCTGACGACTATACAGTATTCACTGGGCGTGCCCCATCGTATTGTGCTCAGGTTTGTAATACACGTTAGTGTCTGACGACTATATAGTATTTACTGGGCGTGCCCCATCATATTGTGGTCAGGTTTGTAATACACGTTAGTGTCTGACGACTATATAGTATTTACTAGCGTGCCCCATCATATTGTGCTCAGGATTGTAATACACGTTAGTGTCTGACGACTATATAGTATTTACTGGGCGTGCCCCGTCATATTGTGCTCAGGTTTGTAATACACGTTAGTGTCTGACGACTATATAGTATTTACTGGTCGTGTCCCATCATATTGTGCTCAGGTTTGTAATACACGTTAGTGTCTTACGACTATATAGTATTTACTGGGCGTGTCCCAACATATTGTGCTCAGGTTTGTAATACACGATAGTGTCTGACGACCATATAGTATTTACTGGGCGTGCCCCATCATATTGTGCTCAGTTTTGTAATACACGTTAGCGTCTGACGAGTATGCAGTATTTACTGGGCGTGCCCCATCATATTGTGCTCAGATTTGTAATACACTTTTGTGTCTGACGACTATACAGTATTTACTGTGCGTGCCCCATCATATTGTGCTCAGGTTTGTAATACACGTTAGTGTCTGACGACTATATATTATTTACTGGGCGTGCCCCATCATATTGTGCTCAGTTTTGTAATACACGTTAGCGTCTGACGAGGGTGCAGTATTTACTGGGAGTGTCCCAACATATTGTGCTCAGATTTGTAATACACGTTAGTGTCTGACTACTATCAGTATTTACTGACCGTGCCCCATCATATTGTGCTCAGGTTTGTAATACACGTTAGTGTCTGACGACTGTACAGTATTTACTGGGAGTGTCCCAACATATTGTGCTCAGATTTGTAATACACGTTAGTGTCTGACGACTATACAGTATTTACTGTGCATGCCCCATCATAATGTGCTGAGATTTGTAATACACGTTAGTGTCTGACGACTATGTAGTATTTACTGACCGTGCCCCATCATATTGTGCTCAGATATGTAATACACGTTAGTGTCTCACGACTATACAGTATTTACTAGCGAGTCCCATCATATTGTGCTCAGGTTTGTAATACACGTTACCGTCTGACGACTATACAGTATTTACTAGCGTGCCCCATCATATTGTGCTCAGGTTTGTAATACACGTTAGTGTCTGACGACTATATAGTATTTACTGGGCGTGCCCCATCTTATTGTGCTCAGGTTTGTAATACACGTTAGTGTCTGACGACTATATAGTATTTACTGGGCGTGCCCCATCATATTGTGCTCAGGTTTGTAATACACGTTAGCGTCTGACGACTATACAGTATTTACTAGCGTGCCCCATCATATTGTGCTCAGGTTTGTAATACACGTTATTGTCTGACGACTATACAGTATTCACTGGGCGTGCCCCATCGTATTGTGCTCAGGTTTGTAATACACGTTAGTGTCTGACTACTATATAGTATTTACTGGGCGTGCCCCATCATATTGTGGTCTGGTTTGTAATACACGTTAGTGTCTGACGACTATATAGTATTTACTGGGCGTGCCCCGTCATATTGTGCTCAGGTTTGTAATACACGTTAGTGTCTGACGACTATATAGTATTTACTGGTCGTGTCCCATCATATTGTGCTCAGGTTTGTAATACACGTTAGTGTCTGACGACTGTATAGTATTTACTGGGCGTGTCCCATCATATTGTGCTCAGGTTTGTAATACACGATAGTGTCTGACGACCATATAGTATTTACTGGGCGTGCCCCATCATATTGTGCTCAGTTTTGTAATACACGTTAGCGTCTGACGAGTATGCAGTATTTACTGGGCGTGCCCCATCATATTGTGCTCAGGTTTATAATACACGTTAGTTTCTGACGTCTATACAATATTTACTGTGCGTGCCCCATCATATTGTGCTCAGATTTGTAATACACGTTAGTGTCTGACGACTATACAGTATTTACTGGGCGTGCCCCATCATATTGTGCTCAGATTTGTAATACACTTTTGTGTCTGACGACTATACAGTATTTACTGTGCGTGCCCCATCATATTGTGCTCAGGTTTGTAATACACGTTAGTGTCTGACGACTATATATTATTTACTGGGCGTGCCCCATCATATTGTGCTCAGTTTTGTAGTACACGTTAGCGTCTGACGAGTGTGCAGTATTTACTGGGCGTGCCCCATAATATTGTGCTCAGGTTTCTAATACACGTTAGTTTCTGACGTCTATACAGTATTTACTGTGCGTGCTCCATCATATTGTGCTCAGATTTGTAATACACGTTTGTGTCTGACGACTATGTAGTATTTACTGGGCGTGCCCCATCATATTGTGCTCAGTTTTGTAATACACGTTAGCGTCTGACGAGTATGCAGTATTTACTGGGCGTGCCCCATCATATTGTGCTCAGGTTTATAATACACGTTAGTTTCTGACGTCTATACAGTATTTACTGTGCGTGCCCCATCATATTGTGCTCAGATTTGTAATACACGTTAGTGTCTGACGACTATACAGTATTTACTGGGCGTGCCCCATCATATTGTGCTCAGATTTGAAATACACTTTAGTGTCTGACGACTATACAGTATTTACTGGGCGTGCCCCATCATATTGTGCTTAGATTTGTAATACACTTTAGTGTCTGACGACTATACAGTATTTACTGTGCATGCCCCATTATATTGTGCTCAGATTTGTAATACACGTTAGTGTCTGACGACTATATAGTATTTACTGTGCATGCCCCATCATATTGTGCTCAGATTTGTAATACACGTTAGTGTCTGACGACTATACAGTATTTACTGTGCATGCCCCATCATATTGTG
Source organism: Meconema thalassinum (assembly GCA_946902985.2). NCBI lineage: Eukaryota > Metazoa > Arthropoda > Insecta > Orthoptera > Tettigoniidae > Meconema > Meconema thalassinum. The sequence goes on along the minus strand of OX336394.1, from coordinate 470,496,007 downwards.
CTCAGATTTGTAATACACGTTAGTGTCTGACGACTATATAGTATTTACTGACCGTGCCCCATCATATTGTGCTCAGATTTGTAATACACGTTAGTGTCTGACGACTATACAGTATTTACTGGGCGTGTCCCATCATATTGTGCTCAGATTTGTAATACACGTTAGTGTCTGACGACTATATAGTATTTACTGACCGTGCCCCATAATATTGTGCTCAGATTTGTAATACACGTTAGTGTCTGACGACTATACAGTATTTACTGGGCGTACCCCATCATATTGTGCTCAGATTTGTAATACACGTTAGTGTCTGACGACTATATAGTATTTACCGACCATGCCCCATCATATTGTGCTCAGATTTGTAATACACGTTAGTGTCTGACGACAATACAGTATTTACTGACCGTGCCCCATCATATTGTGCTCAGATTTGTAATATACTTTAGTGTCTGACGACTATACAGTATTTACTGGGCGTGCCCCATCATATTGTGCTCAGATTTGTAATACACGTTAGTGTCTGACGACTATATAGTATTTACTGACCGTGCCCCATCATATTGTGCTCAGATTTGTAATACACTTTAGTGTCTGACGACTATACAGTATTTACTGGGCGTGCCCCATCATATTGTGCTCAGATTTGTAATACACGTTAGTGTCTGACGACTATATAGTATTTACTGACCGTGCCCCATCATATTGTGCTCAGATTTGTAATACACGTTAGTGTCTGACGACTATACAGTATTTACTGACTGTGCCCCATCATATTGTGCTCAGGTTTGTAATACACGTTAGTGTCTGACGACTATATAGTATTTACTGTGCCCCATCATATTGTGCTCAGATTTGTAATACACGTTAGTGTCTGACGACTATACAGTATTTACTGGGCGTGCCCCATCATATTGTGCTTAGGTTTGTAATACACGTTAGTGTCTGACGACTATATAGTATTTACTGTGCCCCGTCATATTGTGCTCAGATTTGTAATACACGTTAGTGTCTGACTACTATACAGTATTTACTGGGCGTGCCCCATCATATTGTGCTCAGGTTTGTAATACACGTTAGTTTCTGACGACTGTACAGTATTTACTGGGAGTGTCCCAACATATTGTGCTCAGATTTGTAATACACGTTAGTGTCTGACTACTATACAGTATTTACTGGCCGTGCCCCATCATATTGTGCTCAGATTTGTAATACACGTTAGTGTCTGACGACTATATAGTATTTACTGTGCCCCATCATATTGTGCTCAGATTTGTAATACACGTTAGTGTCTGACTAATATACAGTATTTACTGGGCGTGCCCCATCATATTGTGCTCAGGTTTGTAATGCACGTTAGTGTCTGACGACTGTACAGTATTTACTGGGAGTGTCCCAACATATTGTTCTCAGATTTGTAATACACGTTAGTGTCTGACTACTATACAGTATTTACTGGGCGTGCCCCATCATATTGTATTCAGATTTGTAATACACGTTAGTGTCTGACTACTGTACAGTATTTACTGGGAGTGTCCCAACATATTGTGCTCAGATTTGTAATACACGTTAGTGTCTGACTACTATACAGTATTTACTGACCGTGCCCCATCATATTGTGCTCAGGTTTGTAATACACGTTAGTGTCTGACGACTGTACAGTATTTACTGGGAGTGTCCCAACATATTGTGCTCAGATTTGTAATACACGTTAGTGTCTGACGACTATACAGTATTTACTGTGCATGCCCCATCATATTGTGCTGAGATTTGTAATACACGTTAGTTTCTGACGACTATGTAGTATTTACTGACCGTGCCCCATCATATTGTGCTCAGATTTGTAATACACGTTAGTGTCTGACGACTATACAGTATTTACTGGGCGTGTCCCATCATATTGTGCTCAGATTTGTAATACACGTTAGTGTCTGACGACTATATAGTATTTACTGACCGTGTCCCATCATATTGTGCTCAGATTTGTAATACACGTTAGTGTCTGACGACTATACAGTATTTACTGTGCATGCCCCATCTTATTGTGCTCAGATTTGTAATACACGTTAGTGTCTGACGACTATACAGTATTTACTGTGCATGCCCCATCATATTGTGCTCAGATTTGTAATACACGTTAGTGTCTGACGACTGTACAGTATTTACTGTGCATGCCCCATCATATTGTGCTCAGATTTGTAATACACGTTAGAGGCTGACGACTGTACAGTATTTACTGACCGTGCCCCATCATATTGTGCTCGGGTTTTGAACCGTTTTTATCAGGTTCATTATTTTTTGTCATATTATTATTATTATTATTATTATTATTATTATTATTATCATCATTTCCTTCATGTCGCATTATTGTGACATACGTTTCTCTGTCTCACCTACTGCGTTCAAACTTTGTAATTCTGCATAAACGTTTCACCAGATGGTAAAACTTTTCACCCCTACTGACACAGTTTTACCATTGGTTGAAGCATAACTTGTTGCTAAGCTTTGCTTCTCCCATTGGCCCCCTTTATGTTCTGGAGAGGGGATGTTCTACGACTTATTTTTCTCGAGCGCGTTACTGCGTTCCTTAAGGGAAGGTTGTTTCCTTCTATTTTTGGGCCGTCATTTAAGACGGACGTGTGTGCACGTGTCGGGCTTTTGCCCGCACCCAGAAAGCAACTAAATGTAAGTACGATTCAGTCATTGAATTTATCTAACTTGAGGTCTTTCTAAATTTCTATTTCTCCATATTTTTTTCATTTTGTGTCCCCTTTGATTCACTTACAATTTCCCTTCCTTATGATGATGTGAATTCGATCCATGAACCCAAGTCCCTTCGCCTTTGTTTACGTTAGTTTAGCGAAGTCTCTGTGTTTATTTGTCATCCCTCCCTTTCATGTAATCGGTTTTATTTTTAAGTAAAACTCTCAGGTCTGAAATATCTGCTATTTTTCTACGAGGCTTAATTATGCTCTGTATTGCTTCACCACCTGGTTCGGTGTTTTTTATGACGACCTCCGGTGGATTGTCGCATCAGAGCCTTGTTTTTATGGATGGAATCGGCGAAGTTACGGAGCTGAGTCTCACGTCTTCAGTCAGATCCTCCCTCTGTTTTATTGAAATGTATGCGAGCGATGGTCATGGTGCTAATCACTGTTCATGCCCTGCATTACTTTCTTTGTTTCATCGTATGTCGTTGTGATTCGGCATTTCTACCTCTGTTTAAGCCTTCATCTTCCTACGAAGCATATTTCTTAGCTGATTGATTTTTTTCTTTTATTTCCTGTCCCGGTAATGTCACGTAATTAAATGTAATTTTCTACCATTGCTACCATTTGCACCACCTTGTGCTTTTACGTTAAACAAAATAGCAGAGGTATGAGGAATACAGTAAAAACAACAAAAAATAAACAGGATTACGTAGGGAACGAGGAAGGAATACTTCTTTCGATGCGTGCTGGGCCCAAGATTCCGAATCGAAAGAAAAATGACTTCCACAGAAAGTAAACCAGAACAAAGGTTTCAGGTAAAATCAAAAGGAAAAATTAAACTTAAGTAATAGAGCAAGTGTCCCAGAGACCGTGTTAGTCGTAACTTCGCTACAGTGCGAAGCCAAGACTAAGTCGAATCGAAAGGCCAAACGAGGAACTCAAATACGAGAAATCATAAGTCAGAAGCAAATATTGTACTTACTGAATAAAAATATATTAATAATAAAATAAACACATGTGTACTGATTACAAATTAGAAATGAAAATAAAACACGAGCAACTTAAATATAAAATAAAAGGAATCTAGAAATAAATTCAAATCATAATAGCAACTAATTGGAAACGCGATTCAATAATAAATCTTAATAAAGATGAATCAAAATTAAAGAAATTAAAGAAATTCGTGGGATAGATTACAAGAGCGACTACTTACAGAGACGACATGATCTGGACTACAATGTCCCGCGCCAAAATCAGAGCTCAGACGCTCATGATGTTGTGAAATCATGGGGGAGGGGGTGAAAGTGGTGGGGATTGGAGGAGTGCGTATGTGGGGAAACAGGGGGGTGGGGGATGACACTGAGTTACGTAATATAACGAAGTCAGAGGAAGTAACACAAAATTAACACATAAAAATAAACGAAATGAAAATTACATTAAATTACGTGGCATTACCGGGACAGGAATTAAAAGAAAAAAAATCAATCAGCTAAGAAATATGCTTCGTAGGAAGTTGTAGGCTTACACAGAGGTAGAAATGCCGAATCACAACGACATACGATGAAACAAAGAAAGTAATGCAGCGCATGAACAGTGATTAGCACCATGACCATCGCTCGCATACATTTCAATAAAACAGAGGGAGGATCTGACTGAAGACGTGAGACTCAGCTCCGTAACTTCGCCGATTCCATCCATAAAAACAAGGCTCTGATGCGACAATCCACCGGAGGTCGTCATAAAAGAACGCCGAACCAGGTGGTGACGCAATACAGAGCATAATTAAGCCTCGTAGAAAAATAGCAGATATTTCAGACCTGAGAGATTTACGTAAAAATAAAACCGATTACATGAAAGGGAGGGATGACAAATAAACACAGAGACTTCGCTAAACTAACGTAAACAATGGCGAAGGGACTTGGGTTCATGGATCGAATTCACATCATCATAAGGAAGGGAAATTGTAAGTGAATCAAAGGGGACACAAAATGAAAAAAATTGGAGATATAGAAATTTAGAAAGCCCTCAAGTTGGATAAATTCAATGACTGAATCGTACTTACATTTAGTTGCTTTCTGGGTGCGGGCAAAAGCCCGACACGTGCACACTCGTCCGTCTTACATGACGGCCCAAAAATAGAAGGAAACAACATTTCCTTAAGGAACGCAGTAACGCGCTCGAGAAAAATAAGTCGTAGAACACCCCCTCTCCAGAACATAAAGGGGACCAATGGGAGAAGCAAAGCTTAGCAACAAGTTATGCTTCAACCAATGGTAAAACTGTGTCAGTAGGGGTGAAAAGTCTTACCATCTGGTGAAACGTTTATGCAGAATTACAAAGTTTGAACGCAGTAGGTGAGACAGAGAAACGTATGTCACAATAATGCGACATGAAGGAAATGATAATAATAATAATAATAATAATAATATGACAAAAAATAATGAACCTGATAAAAACGGTTCAGTTTGTAATACACGTTAGTGTCTGACGACTATACAGTATTTACTGGGCGTTCCCCATCATATTGTGCTCAGGTGTGTAATACACGTTAGTGTCTGACGACTATATAGTATTAACTGGGCGTGCCCCATCTTATTGTGCTCAGGTTTGTAATACACGTTAGTGTCTGACGACTATATAGTATTTACTAGCGTGCCCCATCATATTGTTCTCAGGTTTGTAATGCACGTTCGCGTCTGACGACTATACAGTAATTACTGGGCGTGCCCAATCATATTGTGCTCGGGTTTGTAATACACGTTACTGTCTGACGACTATATAGTATTTACTAGCGTGCCCCATCTTATTGTGCTCAGGTTTGTAATACACGTTAGTGTCTGACGACTATACAGTATTTACTGGGCGTGCTCCATCATATTGTGCTCAGGTTTGTAATACACTTTAGCGTCTGACGACTATACAGTAATTACTGGGCGTGCCCAATCATATTGTGCTCGGGTTTGTAATACACGTTACTGTCTGACGACTATATAGTATTTACTAGCGTGCCCCATCTTATTGTGCTCAGGTTTGTAATACACGTTAGTGTCTGACGACTATACAGTATTTACTGGGCGTGCTCCATCATATTGTGCTTAGGTTTGTAATGCACTTTAGCGTCTGACGACTATACAGTATTTACTGGGCTTGCCCCATCATATTGTGCTCCGGTTTGTAATACACGGTAGTGTCAGATGACTATACAGTATTTACTTTGCCCTATCATATTGTGCTGAGGTTTGTAATACACGTTAGTGTCTGACGACTATATAGTATTTACTGGGCGTGCCCCATCATATTGTGCTCAGGTTTGTAATACACGTTAGTGTATGACGACTATACAGTATTCACTGGGCGTGACCCATCATATTTTGCTCAGGTTTGTAATACATTCTAGTGTCTGACGACTATACAGTATTTACTTGGCGTGCCCCATCATATTGTGCTCAGGTTTGTAATACACGTTAGTGTCTGACGACTATACAGTATTTACTGGGCGTGCCCCATCATATTGTGCTCAGGTTTGTAATACACGTTAGTGTCTGACTACTATACAGTACTTACTGTGTGTGCCCGATCATATTGTGCTCAGGTTTGAAATACACGTTAGTGTCTGACGACTATACTGTATTTACTGGGCGTGCCCCATCATATTGTGCTCAGGTTTGTAATACACGTTAGTGTCTGACTACTATACAGTATTTACTGTGTGTGCCCGATCATATTGTGCTCAGGTTTGTAATACACGTTAGTGTCTGACTACTATACAGTATTTACTGTGTGTGCCCGATCATATTGTGCTCAGGTTTGTAACACACGTTAGTGTCTGACTTCTATACAGTATTTACTGGGCGTGCCCCATCATATTGTGCTCAGGTTTGTAATGCACGTTCGCGTCTGACGACTATACAGTATTTACTAGCGTGCCCCATCATATTGTGCTCAGGTTTGTAATGCACGTTCGCGTCTGACTTCTATACAGTATTTACTAGCGTGCCCCATCATATTGTGCTCAGGTTTGTAATGCACGTTCGCGTCTGACGACTATACAGTAATTACTGGGCGTGCCCAATCATATTGTGCTCGGGTTTGTAATACACGTTAGTGTCTGACTATTATACAGTATTTACTGTGCGTGTCCCATCATATTGTGCTCAGGTTTGTAATATACGTTAGTGTCTGACTACTATACAGTATTTACTGTGCCCCATCATATTGTGCCAGTTTTGTAATACACGTTAGTGTCTGACTACTATACAGAATTTACTGGGCGTGCCACATCATATTGTACTCAGGTTTGTAATGCAGGTTAATGTCTGACGACTGTATAGTATTTACTGTGCCCCATCATATTGTGCTCAGGTTTGTAATATACGTTAGTGTCTGACTACTATACAGTATTTACTGTGCGTGCCCCATCATACCGTGCTCAGGCTTGTAATACACGTTAGTGTCTGACTATTATACAGTATTTACTGTGCGTGTCCCATCATATTGTGCTCAGATTTGTAATACACGTTAGTGTCTGCCGACTATACAGTATTTACTGGGCGTGGCCCAACATATTGTGCTCAGGTTTGTAATGCACGTTAGTGTCTGACTACTATACAGTATTTACTGTGCCCCATCATATTGTGCTCAGGTTTGTAATGCACGTTAGTGTCTGACTACTATACAGTATTTACTGGACGTGCCCCGTCATATTGTGCTCAGGTTTGTATTGCACGTTAGTGTCCGACGACTATATAGTATTTACTGTGCCCCATCATATTGTGCTCAGGTTTGTAATACACGTTAGTGTCTGACTACTATACAGTATTTACTGGGCGTGCCCCATCATATTGTGCTCAGATTTGTAATACACGTTAGTGTCTGACGACTATATAGTATTTACTGACCGTGCCCCATCATATTGTGCTCAGATTTGTAATACACGTTAGTGTCTGACGACTATACAGTATTTACTGACTGTGCCCCATCATATTGTGCTCAGGTTTGTAATACACGTTAGTGTCTGACGACTATACAGTATTTACTGGGCGTGGCCCAACATATTGTGCTCAGGTTTGTAATGCACGTTAGTGTCTGACTACTATACAGTATTTACTGTGCCCCATCATATTGTGCTCAGGTTTGTAATGCACGTTAGTGTCTGACTACTATACAGTATTTACTGGGCGTGCCCCATCATATTGTGCTCAGATTTGTAATACACGTTAGTGTCTGACGACTATATAGTATTTACTGACCGTGCCCCATCATATTGTGCTCAGATTTGTAATACACTTTAGTGTCTGACGACTATACAGTATTTACTGGGCGTGCCCCATCATATTGTGCTCAGATTTGTAATACACGTTAGTGTCTGACGACTATATAGTATTTACTGACCGTGCCCCATCATATTGTGCTCAGATTTGTAATACACGTTAGTGTCTGACGACTATACAGTATTTACTGACTGTGCCCCATCATATTGTGCTCAGGTTTGTAATACACGTTAGTGTCTGACGACTATATAGTATTTACTGTGCCCCATCATATTGTGCTCAGATTTGTAATACACGTTAGTGTCTGACGACTATACAGTATTTACTGGGCGTGCCCCATCATATTGTGCTCAGGTTTGTAATACACGTTAGTGTCTGACGACTATATAGTATTTACTGTGCCCCATCATATTGTGCTCAGATTTGTAATACACGTTAGTGTCTGACTACTATACAGTATTTACTTTGCGTGCCCCATCATATTGTGCTCAGGTTTGTAATACACGTTAGTTTCTGACGACTGTACAGTATTTACTGGGAGTGTCCCAACATATTGTGCTCAGATTTGTAATACACGTTAGTGTCTGACTACTATACAGTATTTACTGGCCGTGCCCCATCATATTGTGCTCAGATTTGTAATACACGTTAGTGTCTGGCGACTATATAGTATTTACTGTGCCCCATCATATTGTGCTCAGATTTGTAATACACGTTAGTGTCTGACTAATATACAGTATTTACTGGGCGTGCCCCATCATATTGTGCTCAGGTTTGTAATGCACGTTAGTGTCTGACGACTGTACAGTATTTACTGGGAGTGTCCCAACATATTGTTCTCAGATTTGTAATACACGTTAGTATCTGACTACTATACAGTATTTACTGGGCGTGCCCCATCATATTGTATTCAGATTTGTAATACACGTTAGTGTCTGACTACTGTACAGTATTTACTGGGAGTGTCCCAACATATTGTGCTCAGATTTGTAATACACGTTAGTGTCTGACTACTATACAGTATTTACTGACCGTGCCCCATCATATTGTGCTTAGGTTTGTAATACACGTTAGTGTCTGACGACTGTACAGTATTTACTGGGTGTGTCCCAACATATTGTGCTCAGATTTGTAATACACGTTAGTGTCTGACGACTATACAGTATTTACTGTGCATGCCCCATCATATTGTGCTGAGATTTGTAATACACGTTAGTTTCTGACGACTATGTAGTATTTACTGACCGTGCCCCATCATATTGTGCTCAGATTTGTAATACACGTTAGTGTCTGACGACTATACAGTATTTACTGGGCGTGTCCCATCATATTGTGCTCAGATTTGTAATACACGTTAGTGTCTGACTTCTATACAGTATTTACTGGGCGTGCCCCATCATATTGTGCTCAGGTTTGTAATGCACGTTCGCGTCTGACGACTATACAGTATTTACTGGGCGTGCCCCATCATATTGTGCTCAGGTTTGTAATGCACGTTCGCGTCTGACGACTATACAGTATTTACTAGCGTGCCCCATCATATTGTGCTCAGGTTTGTAATACACGTTACCGTCTGACGACTATACAGTATTTACTAGCGTGCCCCATCATATTGTGCTCAGGTTTGTAATACACGTTAGTGTCTGACGACTATATAGTATTTACTGGGCGTGCCCCATCTTATTGTGCTCAGGTTTGTAATACACGTTAGTGTCTGACGACTATATAGTATTTACTGGGCGTGCCCCATCATATTGTGCTCAGGTTTGTAATACACGTTAGCGTCTGACGACTATACAGTATTTACTAGCGTGCCCCATCATATTGTGCTCAGGTTTGTAATACACGTTATTGTCTGACGACTATACAGTATTCACTGGGCGTGCCCCATCGTATTGTGCTCAGGTTTGTAATACACGTTAGTGTCTGACGACTATATAGTATTTACTGGGCGTGCCCCATCATATTGTGGTCAGGTTTGTAATACACGTTAGTGTCTGACGACTATATAGTATTTACTAGCGTGCCCCATCATATTGTGCTCAGGATTGTAATACACGTTAGTGTCTGACGACTATATAGTATTTACTGGGCGTGCCCCGTCATATTGTGCTCAGGTTTGTAATACACGTTAGTGTCTGACGACTATATAGTATTTACTGGTCGTGTCCCATCATATTGTGCTCAGGTTTGTAATACACGTTAGTGTCTTACGACTATATAGTATTTACTGGGCGTGTCCCAACATATTGTGCTCAGGTTTGTAATACACGATAGTGTCTGACGACCATATAGTATTTACTGGGCGTGCCCCATCATATTGTGCTCAGTTTTGTAATACACGTTAGCGTCTGACGAGTATGCAGTATTTACTGGGCGTGCCCCATCATATTGTGCTCAGATTTGTAATACACTTTTGTGTCTGACGACTATACAGTATTTACTGTGCGTGCCCCATCATATTGTGCTCAGGTTTGTAATACACGTTAGTGTCTGACGACTATATATTATTTACTGGGCGTGCCCCATCATATTGTGCTCAGTTTTGTAATACACGTTAGCGTCTGACGAGTGTGCAGTATTTACTGGGCGTGCCCCATCATATTGTGCTCAGGTTTATAATACACGTTAGTGTCTGACTACTATACAGTATTTACTGGTCGTGCCCCATCATATTGTATTCAGATTTGTAATACACGTTAGTGTCTGACTACTGTACAGTATTTACTGGGAGTGTCCCAACATATTGTGCTCAGATTTGTAATACACGTTAGTGTCTGACTACTATCAGTATTTACTGACCGTGCCCCATCATATTGTGCTCAGGTTTGTAATACACGTTAGTGTCTGACGACTGTACAGTATTTAATGGGAGTGTCCCAACATATTGTGCTCAGATTTGTAATACACGTTAGTGTCTGACGACTATACAGTATTTACTGTGCATGCCCCATCATATTGTGCTGAGATTTGTAATACACGTTAGTGTCTGACGACTATGTAGTATTTACTGACCGTGCCCCATCATATTGTGCTCAGATTTGTAATACACGTTAGTGTCTCACGACTATACAGTATTTACTAGCGTGTCCCATCATATTGTGCTCAGGTTTGTAATACACGTTACCGTCTGACGACTATACAGTATTTACTAGCGTGCCCCATCATATTGTGCTCAGGTTTGTAATACACGTTAGTGTCTGACGACTATATAGTATTTACTGGGCGTGCCCCATCTTATTGTGCTCAGGTTTGTAATACACGTTAGTGTCTGACGACTATATAGTATTTACTGGGCGTGCCCCATCATATTGTGCTCAGGTTTGTAATACACGTTAGCGTCTGACGACTATACAGTATTTACTAGCGTGCCCCATCATATTGTGCTCAGGTTTGTAATACACGTTATTGTCTGACGACTATACAGTATTCACTGGGCGTGCCCCATCGTATTGTGCTCAGGTTTGTAATACACGTTAGTGTCTGACTACTATATAGTATTTACTGGGCGTGCCCCATCATATTGTGGTCTGGTTTGTAATACACGTTAGTGTCTGACGACTATATAGTATTTACTGGGCGTGCCCCGTCATATTGTGCTCAGGTTTGTAATACACGTTAGTGTCTGACGACTATATAGTATTTACTGGTCGTGTCCCATCATATTGTGCTCAGGTTTGTAATACACGTTAGTGTCTGACGACTGTATAGTATTTACTGGGCGTGTCCCATCATATTGTGCTCAGGTTTGTAATACACGATAGTGTCTGACGACCATATAGTATTTACTGGGCGTGCCCCATCATATTGTGCTCAGTTTTGTAATACACGTTAGCGTCTGACGAGTATGCAGTATTTACTGGGCGTGCCCCATCATATTGTGCTCAGGTTTATAATACACGTTAGTTTCTGACGTCTATACAATATTTACTGTGCGTGCCCCATCATATTGTGCTCAGATTTGTAATACACGTTAGTGTCTGACGACTATACAGTATTTACTGGGCGTGCCCCATCATATTGTGCTCAGATTTGTAATACACTTTTGTGTCTGACGACTATACAGTATTTACTGTGCGTGCCCCATCATATTGTGCTCAGGTTTGTAATACACGTTAGTGTCTGACGACTATATATTATTTACTGGGCGTGCCCCATCATATTGTGCTCAGTTTTGTAATACACGTTAGCGTCTGACGAGTGTGCAGTATTTACTGGGCGTGCCCCATAATATTGTGCTCAGGTTTCTAATACACGTTAGTTTCTGACGTCTATACAGTATTTACTGTGCGTGCTCCATCATATTGTGCTCAGATTTGTAATACACGTTTGTGTCTGACGACTATGTAGTATTTACTGGGCGTGCCCCATCATATTGTGCTCAGTTTTGTAATACACGTTAGCGTCTGACGAGTATGCAGTATTTACTGGGCGTGCCCCATCATATTGTGCTCAGGTTTATAATACACGTTAGTTTCTGACGTCTATACAGTATTTACTGTGCGTGCCCCATCATATTGTGCTCAGATTTGTAATACACGTTAGTGTCTGACGACTATACAGTATTTACTGGGCGTGCCCCATCATATTGTGCTCAGATTTGAAATACACTTTAGTGTCTGACGACTATACAGTATTTACTGGGCGTGCCCCATCATATTGTGCTCAGATTTGTAATACACTTTAGTGTCTGACGACTATACAGTATTTACTGTGCATGCCCCATTATATTGTGCTCAGATTTGTAATACACGTTAGTGTCTGACGACTATATAGTATTTACTGTGCATGCCCCATCATATTGTGCTCAGATTTGTAATACACGTTAGTGTCTGACGACTATACAGTATTTACTGGGCGTGTCCCATCATATTGTGCTCAGATTTGTAATACACGTTAGTGTCTGACTTCTATACAGTATTTACTGGGCGTGCCCCATCATATTGTGCTCAGGTTTGTAATGCACGTTCGCGTCTGACGACTATACAGTATTTACTGGGCGTGCCCCATCATATTGTGCTCAGGTTTGTAATGCACGTTCGCGTCTGACGACTATACAGTATTTACTAGCGTGCCCCATCATATTGTGCTCAGGTTTGTAATACACGTTACCGTCTGACGACTATACAGTATTTACTAGCGTGCCCCATCATATTGTGCTCAGGTTTGTAATACACGTTAGTGTCTGACGACTATATAGTATTTACTGGGCGTGCCCCATCTTATTGTGCTCAGGTTTGTAATACACGTTAGTGTCTGACGACTATATAGTATTTACTGGGCGTGCCCCATCATATTGTGCTCAGGTTTGTAATACACGTTAGCGTCTGACGACTATACAGTATTTACTAGCGTGCCCCATCATATTGTGCTCAGGTTTGTAATACACGTTATTGTCTGACGACTATACAGTATTCACTGGGCGTGCCCCATCGTATTGTGCTCAGGTTTGTAATACACGTTAGTGTCTGACGACTATATAGTATTTACTGGGCGTGCCCCATCATATTGTGGTCAGGTTTGTAATACACGTTAGTGTCTGATGACTATATAGTATTTACTAGCGTGCCCCATCATATTGTGCTCAGGATTGTAATACACGTTAGTGTCTGACGACTATATAGTATTTACTGGGCGTGCCCCGTCATATTGTGCTCAGGTTTGTAATACACGTTAGTGTCTGACGACTATATAGTATTTACTGGTCGTGTCCCATCATATTGTGCTCAGGTTTGTAATACACGTTAGTGTCTTACGACTATATAGTATTTACTGGGCGTGTCCCAACATATTGTGCTCAGGTTTGTAATACACGATAGTGTCTGACGACCATATAGTATTTACTGGGCGTGCCCCATCATATTGTGCTCAGTTTTGTAATACACGTTAGCGTCTGACGAGTATGCAGTATTTACTGGGCGTGCCCCATCATATTGTGCTCAGATTTGTAATACACTTTTGTGTCTGACGACTATACAGTATTTACTGTGCGTGCCCCATCATATTGTGCTCAGGTTTGTAATACACGTTAGTGTCTGACGACTATATATTATTTACTGGGCGTGCCCCATCATATTGTGCTCAGTTTTGTAATACACGTTAGCGTCTGACGAGTGTGCAGTATTTACTGGGCGTGCCCCATCATATTGTGCTCAGGTTTATAATACACGTTAGTGTCTGACTACTATACAGTATTTACTGGTCGTGCCCCATCATATTGTATTCAGATTTGTAATACACGTTAGTGTCTGACTACTGTACAGTATTTACTGGGAGTGTCCCAACATATTGTGCTCAGATTTGTAATACACGTTAGTGTCTGACTACTATCAGTATTTACTGACCGTGCCCCATCATATTGTGCTCAGGTTTGTAATACACGTTAGTGTCTGACGACTGTACAGTATTTAATGGGAGTGTCCCAACATATTGTGCTCAGATTTGTAATACACGTTAGTGTCTGACGACTATACAGTATTTACTGTGCATGCCCCATCATATTGTGCTGAGATTTGTAATACACGTTAGTGTCTGACGACTATGTAGTATTTACTGACCGTGCCCCATCATATTGTGCTCAGATTTGTAATACACGTTAGTGTCTCACGACTATACAGTATTTACTAGCGTGTCCCATCATATTGTGCTCAGGTTTGTAATACACGTTACCGTCTGACGACTATACAGTATTTACTAGCGTGCCCCATCATATTGTGCTCAGGTTTGTAATACACGTTAGTGTCTGACGACTATATAGTATTTACTGGGCGTGCCCCATCTTATTGTGCTCAGGTTTGTAATACACGTTAGTGTCTGACGACTATATAGTATTTACTGGGCGTGCCCCATCATATTGTGCTCAGGTTTGTAATACACGTTAGCGTCTGACGACTATACAGTATTTACTAGCGTGCCCCATCATATTGTGCTCAGGTTTGTAATACACGTTATTGTCTGACGACTATACAGTATTCACTGGGCGTTCCCCATCGTATTGTGCTCAGGTTTGTAATACACGTTAGTGTCTGACTACTATATAGTATTTACTGGGCGTGCCCCATCATATTGTGGTCTGGTTTGTAATACACGTTAGTGTCTGACGACTATATAGTATTTACTGGGCGTGCCCCGTCATATTGTGCTCAGGTTTGTAATACACGTTAGTGTCTGACGACTATATAGTATTTACTGGTCGTGTCCCATCATATTGTGCTCAGGTTTGTAATACACGTTAGTGTCTGACGACTGTATAGTATTTACTGGGCGTGTCCCATCATATTGTGCTCAGGTTTGTAATACACGATAGTGTCTGACGACCATATAGTATTTACTGGGCGTGCCCCATCATATTGTGCTCAGTTTTGTAATACACGTTAGCGTCTGACGAGTATGCAGTATTTACTGGGCGTGCCCCATCATATTGTGCTCAGGTTTATAATACACGTTAGTTTCTGACGTCTATACAATATTTACTGTGCGTGCCCCATCATATTGTGCTCAGATTTGTAATACACGTTAGTGTCTGACGACTATACAGTATTTACTGGGCGTGCCCCATCATATTGTGCTCAGATTTGTAATACACTTTTGTGTCTGACGACTATACAGTATTTACTGTGCGTGCCCCATCATATTGTGCTCAGGTTTGTAATACACGTTAGTGTCTGACGACTATATATTATTTACTGGGCGTGCCCCATCATATTGTGCTCAGTTTTGTAATACACGTTAGCGTCTGACGAGTGTGCAGTATTTACTGGGCGTGCCCCATAATATTGTGCTCAGGTTTCTAATACACGTTAGTTTCTGACGTCTATACAGTATTTACTGTGCGTGCTCCATCATATTGTGCTCAGATTTGTAATACACGTTTGTGTCTGACGACTATGTAGTATTTACTGGGCGTGCCCCATCATATTGTGCTCAGTTTTGTAATACACGTTAGCGTCTGACGAGTATGCAGTATTTACTGGGCGTGCCCCATCATATTGTGCTCAGGTTTATAATACACGTTAGTTTCTGACGTCTATACAGTATTTACTGTGCGTGCCCCATCATATTGTGCTCAGTTTTGTAATACACGTTAGCGTCTGACGAGTATGCAGTATTTACTGGGCGTGCCCCATCATATTGTGCTCAGGTTTATAATACACGTTAGTTTCTGACGTCTATACAGTATTTACTGGGCGTGCCCCATCATATTGTGCTCAGATTTGAAATACACTTTAGTGTCTGACGACTATACAGTATTTACTGGGCGTGCCCCATCATATTGTGCTCAGATTTGTAATACACTTTAGTGTCTGACGACTATACAGTATTTACTGTGCATGCCCCATTATATTGTGCTCAGATTTGTAATACACGTTAGTGTCTGACGACTATATAGTATTTACTGTGCATGCCCCATCATATTGTGCTCAGATTTGTAATACACGTTAGTGTCTGACGACTATACAGTATTTACTGTGCATGCCCCATCATATTGTGCTCAGATTTGTAATACACGTTAGTGTCTGACGACTATATAGTATTTACTGACCGTGCCCCATCATATTGTGCTCAGATTTGTAATACACGTTAGTGTCTGACGACTATACAGTATTTACTGGGCGTGTCCCATCATATTGTGCTCAGATTTGTAATACACGTTAGTGTCTGACGACTATATAGTATTTACTGACCGTGCCCCATAATATTGTGCTCAGATTTGTAATACACGTTAGTGTCTGACGACTATACAGTATTTACTGGGCGTACCCCATCATATTGTGCTCAGATTTGTAATACACGTTAGTGTCTGACGACTATATAGTATTTACCGACCATGCCCCATCATATTGTGCTCAGATTTGTAATACACGTTAGTGTCTGACGACAATACAGTATTTACTGACCGTGCCCCATCATATTGTGCTCAGATTTGTAATATACTTTAGTGTCTGACGACTATACAGTATTTACTGGGCGTGCCCCATCATATTGTGCTCAGATTTGTAATACACGTTAGAGTCTGACGACTATATAGTATTTACTGACCGTGCCCCATCATATTGTGCTCAGATTTGTAATACACTTTAGTGTCTGACGACTATACAGTATTTACTGGGCGTGCCCCATCATATTGTGCTCAGATTTGTAATACACGTTAGTGTCTGACGACTATATAGTATTTACTGACCGTGCCCCATCATATTGTGCTCAGATTTGTAATACACGTTAGTGTCTGACGACTATACAGTATTTACTGACTGTGCCCCATCATATTGTGCTCAGGTTTGTAATACACGTTAGTGTCTGACGACTATATAGTATTTACTGTGCCCCATCATATTGTGCTCAGATTTGTAATACACGTTAGTGTCTGACGACTATACAGTATTTACTGGGCGTGCCCCATCATATTGTGCTTAGGTTTGTAATACACGTTAGTGTCTGACGACTATATAGTATTTACTGTGCCCCATCATATTGTGCTCAGATTTGTAATACACGTTAGTGTCTGACTACTATACAGTATTTACTGGGCGTGCCCCATCATATTGTGCTCAGATTTGTAATACACGTTAGTGTCTGACGACTATATAGTATTTACTGTGCCCCATCATATTGTGCTCAGATTTGTAATACACGTTAGTGTCTGACTAATATACAGTATTTACTGGGCGTGCCCCATCATATTGTGCTCAGGTTTGTAATGCACGTTAGTGTCTGACGACTGTACAGTATTTACTGGGAGTGTCCCAACATATTGTTCTCAGATTTGTAATACACGTTAGTGTCTGACTACTATACAGTATTTACTGGGCGTGCCCCATCATATTGTATTCAGATTTGTAATACACGTTAGTGTCTGACTACTGTACAGTATTTACTGGGAGTGTCCCAACATATTGTGCTCAGATTTGTAATACACGTTAGTGTCTGACTACTATACAGTATTTACTGACCGTGCCCCATCATATTGTGCTCAGGTTTGTAATACACGTTAGTGTCTGACGACTGTACAGTATTTACTGGGAGTGTCCCAACATATTGTGCTCAGATTTGTAATACACGTTAGTGTCTGACGACTATACAGTATTTACTGTGCATGCCCCATCATATTGTGCTGAGATTTGTAATACACGTTAGTTTCTGACGACTATGTAGTATTTACTGACCGTGCCCCATCATATTGTGCTCAGATTTGTAATACACGTTAGTGTCTGACGACTATACAGTATTTACTGGGCGTGTCCCATCATATTGTGCTCAGATTTGTAATACACGTTAGTGTCTGACGACTATATAGTATTTACTGACCGTGTCCCATCATATTGTGCTCAGATTTGTAATACACGTTAGTGTCTGACGACTATACAGTATTTACTGTGCATGCCCCATCTTATTGTGCTCAGATTTGTAATACACGTTAGTGTCTGACGACTATACAGTATTTACTGTGCATGCCCCATCATATTGTGCTCAGATTTGTAATACACGTTAGTGTCTGACGACTGTACAGTATTTACTGTGCATGCCCCATCATATTGTGCTCAGATTTGTAATACACGTTAGAGGCTGACGACTGTACAGTATTTACTGACCGTGCCCCATCATATTGTGCTCGGGTTTTGAACCGTTTTTATCAGATTCATTATTTTTTGTCATATTATTATTATTATTATTATTATTATTATTATTATTATTATTATCATCATCATTTCCTTCATGTCGCATTATTGTGACATACGTTTCTCTGTCTCACCTACTGCGTTCAAACTTTGTAATTCTGCATAAACGTTTCACCAGATGGTAAAACTTTTCACCCCTACTGACACAGTTTTACCATTGGTTGAAGCATAACTTGTTGCTAAGCTTTGCTTCTCCCATTGGCCCCCTTTATGTTCTGGAGAGGGGATGTTCTACGACTTATTTTTCTCGAGCGCGTTACTGCGTTCCTTAAGGGAAGGTTGTTTCCTTCTATTTTTGGGCCGTCATTTAAGACGGACGTGTGTGCACGTGTCGGGCTTTTGCCCGCACCCAGAAAGCAACTAAATGTAAGTACGATTCAGTCATTGAATTTATCTAACTTGAGGTCTTTCTAAATTTCTATTTCTCCATATTTTTTTCATTTTGTGTCCCCTTTGATTCACTTACAATTTCCCTTCCTTATGATGATGTGAATTCGATCCATGAACCCAAGTCCCTTCGCCTTTGTTTACGTTAGTTTAGCGAAGTCTCTGTGTTTATTTGTCATCCCTCCCTTTCATGTAATCGGTTTTATTTTTAAGTAAAACTCTCAGGTCTGAAATATCTGCTATTTTTCTACGAGGCTTAATTATGCTCTGTATTGCTTCACCACCTGGTTCGGCGTTTTTTATGACGACCTCCGGTGGATTGTCGCATCAGAGCCTTGTTTTTATGGATGGAATCGGCGAAGTTACGGAGCTGAGTCTCACGTCTTCAGTCAGATCCTCCCTCTGTTTTATTGAAATGTATGCGAGCGATGGTCATGGTGCTAATCACTGTTCATGCCCTGCATTACTTTCTTTGTTTCATCGTATGTCGTTGTGATTCGGCATTTCTACCTCTGTTTAAGCCTTCATCTTCCTACGAAGCATATTTCTTAGCTGATTGATTTTTTTCTTTTATTTCCTGTCCCGGTAATGTCACGTAATTAAATGTAATTTTCTACCATTGCTACCATTTGCACCACCTTGTGCTTTTACGTTAAACAAAATAGCAGAGGTATGAGGAATACAGTAAAAACAACAAAAAATAAACAGGATTACGTAGGGAACGAGGAAGGAATACTTCTTTCGATGCGTGCTGGGCCCAAGATTCCGAATCGAAAGAAAAATGACTTCCACAGAAAGTAAACCAGAACAAAGGTTTCAGGTAAAATCAAAAGGAAAAATTAAACTTAGATAATAGAGCAAGTGTCCCAGAGACCGTGTTAGTCGTAACTTCGCTACAGTGCGAAGCCAAGACTAAGTCGAATCGAAAGGCCAAACGAGGAACTCAAATACGAGAAATCATAAGTCAGAAGCAAATATTGTACTTACTGAATAAAAATATATTAATAATAAAATAAACACATGTGTACTGATTACAAATTAGAAATGAAAATAAAACACGAGCAACTTAAATATAAAATAAAAGGAATCTAGAAATAAATTCAAATCATAATAGCAACTAATTGGAAACGCGATTCAATAATAAATCTTAATAAAGATGAATCAAAATTAAAGAAATTAAAGAAATTCGTGGGATAGATTACAAGAGCGACTACTTACAGAGACGACATGATCTGGACTACAATGTCCCGCGCCAAAATCAGAGCTCAGACGCTCATGATGTTGTGAAATCATGGGGGAGGGGGTGAAAGTGGTGGGGATTGGAGGAGTGCGTATGTGGGGAAACAGGGGGGTGGGGGATGACACTGAGTTACGTAATATAACGAAGTCAGAGGAAGTAACACAAAATTAACACATAAAAATAAACGAAATAAAAATTACATTAAATTACGTGGCATTACCGGGACAGGAATTAAAAGAAAAAAAATCAATCAGCTAAGAAATATGCTTCGTAGGAAGTTGTAGGCTTACACAGAGGTAGAAATGCCGAATCACAACGACATACGATGAAACAAAGAAAGTAATGCAGCGCATGAACAGTGATTAGCACCATGACCATCGCTCGCATACATTTCAATAAAACAGAGGGAGGATCTGACTGAAGACGTGAGACTCAGCTCCGTAACTTCGCCGATTCCATCCATAAAAACAAGGCTCTGATGCGACAATCCACCGGAGGTCGTCATAAAAGAACGCCGAACCAGGTGGTGACGCAATACAGAGCATAATTAAGCCTCGTAGAAAAATAGCAGATATTTCAGACCTGAGAGATTTACGTAAAAATAAAACCGATTACATGAAAGGGAGGGATGACAAATAAACACAGAGACTTCGCTAAACTAACGTAAACAATGGCGAAGGGACTTGGGTTCATGGATCGAATTCACATCATCATAAGGAAGGGAAATTGTAAGTGAATCAAAGGGGACACAAAATGAAAAAAATTGGAGAAATAGAAATTTAGAAAGCCCCCAAGTTGGATAAATTCAATGACTGAATCGTACTTACATTTAGTTGCTTTCTGGGTGCGGGCAAAAGCCCGACACGTGCACACTCGTCCGTCTTACATGACGGCCCAAAAATAGAAGGAAACAACATTTCCTTAAGGAACGCAGTAACGCGCTCGAGAAAAATAAGTCGTAGAACACCCCCTCTCCAGAACATAAAGGGGACCAATGGGAGAAGCAAAGCTTAGCAACAAGTTATGCTTCAACCAATGGTAAAACTGTGTCAGTAGGGGTGAAAAGTCTTACCATCTGGTGAAACGTTTATGCAGAATTACAAAGTTTGAACGCAGTAGGTGAGACAGAGAAACGTATGTCACAATAATGCGACATGAAGGAAATGATTATAATAATAATAATAATAATATGACAAAAAATAATGAACCTGATAAAAACGGTTCAGTTTGTAATACACGTTAGTGTCTGACGACTATACAGTATTTACTGGGCGTTCCCCATCATATTGTGCTCAGGTGTGTAATACACGTTAGTGTCTGACGACTATATAGTATTAACTGGGCGTGCCCCATCTTATTGTGCTCAGGTTTGTAATACACGTTAGTGTCTGACGACTATATAGTATTTACTAGCGTGCCCCATCATATTGTTCTCAGGTTTGTAATGCACGTTCGCGTCTGACGACTATACAGTAATTACTGGGCGTGCCCAATCATATTGTGCTCGGGTTTGTAATACACGTTACTGTCTGACGACTATATAGTATTTACTAGCGTGCCCCATCTTATTGTGCTCAGGTTTGTAATACACGTTAGTGTCTGACGACTATACAGTATTTACTGGGCGTGCTCCATCATATTGTGCTCAGGTTTGTAATACACTTTAGCGTCTGACGACTATACAGTAATTACTGGGCGTGCCCAATCATATTGTGCTCGGGTTTGTAATACACGTTACTGTCTGACGACTATATAGTATTTACTAGCGTGCCCCATCTTATTGTGCTCAGGTTTGTAATACACGTTAGTGTCTGACGACTATACAGTATTTACTGGGCGTGCTCCATCATATTGTGCTTAGGTTTGTAATGCACTTTAGCGTCTGACGACTATACAGTATTTACTGGGCTTGCCCCATCATATTGTGCTCCGGTTTGTAATACACGGTAGTGTCAGATGACTATACAGTATTTACTTTGCCCTATCATATTGTGCTGAGGTTTGTAATACACGTTAGTGTCTGACGACTATATAGTATTTACTGGGCGTGCCCCATCATATTGTGCTCAGGTTTGTAATACACGTTAGTGTATGACGACTATACAGTATTCACTGGGCGTGACCCATCATATTTTGCTCAGGTTTGTAATACATTCTAGTGTCTGACGACTATACAGTATTTACTTGGCGTGCCCCATCATATTGTGCTCAGGTTTGTAATACACGTTAGTGTCTGACGACTATACAGTATTTACTGGGCGTGCCCCATCATATTGTGCTCAGGTTTGTAATACACGTTAGTGTCTGACTACTATACAGTACTTACTGTGTGTGCCCGATCATATTGTGCTCAGGTTTGAAATACACGTTAGTGTCTGACGACTATACTGTATTTACTGGGCGTGCCCCATCATATTGTGCTCAGGTTTGTAATACACGTTAGTGTCTGACTACTATACAGTATTTACTGTGTGTGCCCGATCATATTGTGCTCAGGTTTGTAATACACGTTAGTGTCTGACTACTATACAGTATTTACTGTGTGTGCCCGATCATATTGTGCTCAGGTTTGTAACACACGTTAGTGTCTGACTTCTATACAGTATTTACTGGGCGTGCCCCATCATATTGTGCTCAGGTTTGTAATGCACGTTCGCGTCTGACGACTATACAGTATTTACTAGCGTGCCCCATCATATTGTGCTCAGGTTTGTAATGCACGTTCGCGTCTGACTTCTATACAGTATTTACTAGCGTGCCCCATCATATTGTGCTCAGGTTTGTAATGCACGTTCGCGTCTGACGACTATACAGTAATTACTGGGCGTGCCCAATCATATTGTGCTCGGGTTTGTAATACACGTTAGTGTCTGACTATTATACAGTATTTACTGTGCGTGTCCCATCATATTGTGCTCAGGTTTGTAATATACGTTAGTGTCTGACTACTATACAGTATTTACTGTGCCCCATCATATTGTGCCAGTTTTGTAATACACGTTAGTGTCTGACTACTATACAGAATTTACTGGGCGTGCCACATCATATTGTACTCAGGTTTGTAATGCAGGTTAATGTCTGACGACTGTATAGTATTTACTGTGCCCCATCATATTGTGCTCAGGTTTGTAATATACGTTAGTGTCTGACTACTATACAGTATTTACTGTGCGTGCCCCATCATACCGTGCTCAGGCTTGTAATACACGTTAGTGTCTGACCATTATACAGTATTTACTGTGCGTGTCCCATCATATTGTGCTCAGATTTGTAATACACGTTAGTGTCTGCCGACTATACAGTATTTACTGGGCGTGGCCCAACATATTGTGCTCAGGTTTGTAATGCACGTTAGTGTCTGACTACTATACAGTATTTACTGTGCCCCATCATATTGTGCTCAGGTTTGTAATGCACGTTAGTGTCTGACTACTATACAGTATTTACTGGACGTGCCCCGTCATATTGTGCTCAGGTTTGTATTGCACGTTAGTGTCCGACGACCATATAGTATTTACTGTGCCCCATCATATTGTGCTCAGGTTTGTAATACACGTTAGTGTCTGACTACTATACAGTATTTACTGGGCGTGCCCCATCATATTGTGCTCAGATTTGTAATACACGTTAGTGTCTGACGACTATATAGTATTTACTGACCGTGCCCCATCATATTGTGCTCAGATTTGTAATACACGTTAGTGTCTGACGACTATACAGTATTTACTGACTGTGCCCCATCATATTGTGCTCAGGTTTGTAATACACGTTAGTGTCTGACGACTATACAGTATTTACTGGGCGTGGCCCAACATATTGTGCTCAGGTTTGTAATGCACGTTAGTGTCTGACTACTATACAGTATTTACTGTGCCCCATCATATTGTGCTCAGGTTTGTAATGCACGTTAGTGTCTGACTACTATACAGTATTTACTGGGCGTGCCCCATCATATTGTGCTCAGATTTGTAATACACGTTAGTGTCTGACGACTATATAGTATTTACTGACCGTGCCCCATCATATTGTGCTCAGATTTGTAATACACTTTAGTGTCTGACGACTATACAGTATTTACTGGGCGTGCCCCATCATATTGTGCTCAGATTTGTAATACACGTTAGTGTCTGACGACTATATAGTATTTACTGACCGTGCCCCATCATATTGTGCTCAGATTTGTAATACACGTTAGTGTCTGACGACTATACAGTATTTACTGACTGTGCCCCATCATATTGTGCTCAGGTTTGTAATACACGTTAGTGTCTGACGACTATATAGTATTTACTGTGCCCCATCATATTGTGCTCAGATTTGTAATACACGTTAGTGTCTGACGACTATACAGTATTTACTGGGCGTGCCCCATCATATTGTGCTCAGGTTTGTAATACACGTTAGTGTCTGACGACTATATAGTTTTTACTGTGCCCCATCATATTGTGCTCAGATTTGTAATACACGTTAGTGTCTGACTACTATACAGTATTTACTGGGCGTACCCCATCATATTGTGCTCAGATTTGTAATACACGTTAGTGTCTGACGACTATATAGTATTTACCGACCATGCCCCATCATATTGTGCTCAGATTTGTAATACACGTTAGTGTCTGACGACAATACAGTATTTACTGACCGTGCCCCATCATATTGTGCTCAGATTTGTAATATACTTTAGTGTCTGACGACTATACAGTATTTACTGGGCGTGCCCCATCATATTGTGCTCAGATTTGTAATACACGTTAGAGTCTGACGACTATATAGTATTTACTGACCGTGCCCCATCATATTGTGCTCAGATTTGTAATACACTTTAGTGTCTGACGACTATACAGTATTTACTGGGCGTGCCCCATCATATTGTGCTCAGATTTGTAATACACGTTAGTGTCTGACGACTATATAGTATTTACTGACCGTGCCCCATCATATTGTGCTCAGATTTGTAATACACGTTAGTGTCTGACGACTATACAGTATTTACTGACTGTGCCCCATCATATTGTGCTCAGGTTTGTAATACACGTTAGTGTCTGACGACTATATAGTATTTACTGTGCCCCATCATATTGTGCTCAGATTTGTAATACACGTTAGTGTCTGACGACTATACAGTATTTACTGGGCGTGCCCCATCATATTGTGCTTAGGTTTGTAATACACGTTAGTGTCTGACGACTATATAGTATTTACTGTGCCCCATCATATTGTGCTCTGATTTGTAATACACGTTAGTGTCTGACTACTATACAGTATTTACTGGGCGTGCCCCATCATATTGTGCTCAGATTTGTAATACACGTTAGTGTCTGACGACTATATAGTATTTACTGTGCCCCATCATATTGTGCTCAGATTTGTAATACACGTTAGTGTCTGACTAATATACAGTATTTACTGGGCGTGCCCCATCATATTGTGCTCAGGTTTGTAATGCACGTTAGTGTCTGACGACTGTACAGTATTTACTGGGAGTGTCCCAACATATTGTTCTCAGATTTGTAATACACGTTAGTGTCTGACTACTATACAGTATTTACTGGGCGTGCCCCATCATATTGTATTCAGATTTGTAATACACGTTAGTGTCTGACTACTGTACAGTATTTACTGGGAGTGTCCCAACATATTGTGCTCAGATTTGTAATACACGTTAGTGTCTGACTACTATACAGTATTTACTGACCGTGCCCCATCATATTGTGCTCAGGTTTGTAATACACGTTAGTGTCTGACGACTGTACAGTATTTACTGGGAGTGTCCCAACATATTGTGCTCAGATTTGTAATACACGTTAGTGTCTGACGACTATACAGTATTTACTGTGCATGCCCCATCATATTGTGCTGAGATTTGTAATACACGTTAGTTTCTGACGACTATGTAGTATTTACTGACCGTGCCCCATCATATTGTGCTCAGATTTGTAATACACGTTAGTGTCTGACGACTATACAGTATTTACTGGGCGTGTCCCATCATATTGTGCTCAGATTTGTAATACACGTTAGTGTCTGACGACTATATAGTATTTACTGACCGTGTCCCATCATATTGTGCTCAGATTTGTAATACACGTTAGTGTCTGACGACTATACAGTATTTACTGTGCATGCCCCATCTTATTGTGCTCAGATTTGTAATACACGTTAGTGTCTGACGACTGTACAGTATTTACTGTGCATGCCCCATCATATTGTGCTCAGATTTGTAATACACGTTAGAGGCTGACGACTGTACAGTATTTACTGACCGTGCCCCATCATATTGTGCTCGGGTTTTGAACCGTTTTTATCAGATTCATTATTTTTTGTCATATTATTATTATTATTATTATTATTATTATTATTATTATTATTATCATCATTTCCTTCATGTCGCATTATTGTGACATACGTTTCTCTGTCTCACCTACTGCGTTCAAACTTTGTAATTCTGCATAAACGTTTCACCAGATGGTAAAACTTTTCACCCCTACTGACACAGTTTTACCATTGGTTGAAGCATAACTTGTTGCTAAGCTTTGCTTCTCCCATTGGCCCCCTTTATGTTCTGGAGAGGGGATGTTCTACGACTTATTTTTCTCGAGCGCGTTACTGCGTTCCTTAAGGGAAGGTTGTTTCCTTCTATTTTTGGGCCGTCATTTAAGACGGACGTGTGTGCACGTGTCGGGCTTTTGCCCGCACCCAGAAAGCAACTAAATGTAAGTACGATTCAGTCATTGAATTTATCTAACTTGAGGTCTTTCTAAATTTCTATTTCTCCATATTTTTTTCATTTTGTGTCCCCTTTGATTCACTTACAATTTCCCTTCCTTATGATGATGTGAATTCGATCCATGAACCCAAGTCCCTTCGCCTTTGTTTACGTTAGTTTAGCGAAGTCTCTGTGTTTATTTGTCATCCCTCCCTTTCATGTAATCGGTTTTATTTTTAAGTAAAACTCTCAGGTCTGAAATATCTGCTATTTTTCTACGAGGCTTAATTATGCTCTGTATTGCTTCACCACCTGGTTCGGCGTTTTTTATGACGACCTCCGGTGGATTGTCGCATCAGAGCCTTGTTTTTATGGATGGAATCGGCGAAGTTACGGAGCTGAGTCTCACGTCTTCAGTCAGATCCTCCCTCTGTTTTATTGAAATGTATGCGAGCGATGGTCATGGTGCTAATCACTGTTCATGCCCTGCATTACTTTCTTTGTTTCATCGTATGTCGTTGTGATTCGGCATTTCTACCTCTGTTTAAGCCTTCATCTTCCTACGAAGCATATTTCTTAGCTGATTGATTTTTTTCTTTTATTTCCTGTCCCGGTAATGTCACGTAATTAAATGTAATTTTCTACCATTGCTACCATTTGCACCACCTTGTGCTTTTACGTTAAACAAAATAGCAGAGGTATGAGGAATACAGTAAAAACAACAAAAAATAAACAGGATTACGTAGGGAACGAGGAAGGAATACTTCTTTCGATGCGTGCTGGGCCCAAGATTCCGAATCGAAAGAAAAATGACTTCCACAGAAAGTAAACCAGAACAAAGGTTTCAGGTAAAATCAAAAGGAAAAATTAAACTTAGATAATAGAGCAAGTGTCCCAGAGACCGTGTTAGTCGTAACTTCGCTACAGTGCGAAGCCAAGACTAAGTCGAATCGAAAGGCCAAACGAGGAACTCAAATACGAGAAATCATAAGTCAGAAGCAAATATTGTACTTACTGAATAAAAATATATTAATAATAAAATAAACACATGTGTACTGATTACAAATTAGAAATGAAAATAAAACACGAGCAACTTAAATATAAAATAAAAGGAATCTAGAAATAAATTCAAATCATAATAGCAACTAATTGGAAACGCGATTCAATAATAAATCTTAATAAAGATGAATCAAAATTAAAGAAATTAAAGAAATTCGTGGGATAGATTACAAGAGCGACTACTTACAGAGACGACATGATCTGGACTACAATGTCCCGCGCCAAAATCAGAGCTCAGACGCTCATGATGTTGTGAAATCATGGGGGAGGGGGTGAAAGTGGTGGGGATTGGAGGAGTGCGTATGTGGGGAAACAGGGGGGTGGGGGATGACACTGAGTTACGTAATATAACGAAGTCAGAGGAAGTAACACAAAATTAACACATAAAAATAAACGAAATAAAAATTACATTAAATTACGTGGCATTACCGGGACAGGAATTAAAAGAAAAAAAATCAATCAGCTAAGAAATATGCTTCGTAGGAAGTTGTAGGCTTACACAGAGGTAGAAATGCCGAATCACAACGACATACGATGAAACAAAGAAAGTAATGCAGCGCATGAACAGTGATTAGCACCATGACCATCGCTCGCATACATTTCAATAAAACAGAGGGAGGATCTGACTGAAGACGTGAGACTCAGCTCCGTAACTTCGCCGATTCCATCCATAAAAACAAGGCTCTGATGCGACAATCCACCGGAGGTCGTCATAAAAGAACGCCGAACCAGGTGGTGACGCAATACAGAGCATAATTAAGCCTCGTAGAAAAATAGCAGATATTTCAGACCTGAGAGATTTACGTAAAAATAAAACCGATTACATGAAAGGGAGGGATGACAAATAAACACAGAGACTTCGCTAAACTAACGTAAACAATGGCGAAGGGACTTGGGTTCATGGATCGAATTCACATCATCATAAGGAAGGGAAATTGTAAGTGAATCAAAGGGGACACAAAATGAAAAAAATTGGAGAAATAGAAATTTAGAAAGCCCCCAAGTTGGATAAATTCAATGACTGAATCGTACTTACATTTAGTTGCTTTCTGGGTGCGGGCAAAAGCCCGACACGTGCACACTCGTCCGTCTTACATGACGGCCCAAAAATAGAAGGAAACAACATTTCCTTAAGGAACGCAGTAACGCGCTCGAGAAAAATAAGTCGTAGAACACCCCCTCTCCAGAACATAAAGGGGACCAATGGGAGAAGCAAAGCTTAGCAACAAGTTATG
Source organism: Meconema thalassinum (assembly GCA_946902985.2). NCBI lineage: Eukaryota > Metazoa > Arthropoda > Insecta > Orthoptera > Tettigoniidae > Meconema > Meconema thalassinum. The sequence goes on along the minus strand of OX336394.1, from coordinate 470,466,723 downwards.
CTTCAACCAATGGTAAAACTGTGTCAGTAGGGGTGAAAAGTCTTACCATCTGGTGAAACGTTTATGCAGAATTACAAAGTTTGAACGCAGTAGGTGAGACAGAGAAACGTATGTCACAATAATGCGACATGAAGGAAATGATTATAATAATAATAATAATAATATGACAAAAAATAATGAACCTGATAAAAACGGTTCAGTTTGTAATACACGTTAGTGTCTGACGACTATACAGTATTTACTGGGCGTTCCCCATCATATTGTGCTCAGGTGTGTAATACACGTTAGTGTCTGACGACTATATAGTATTAACTGGGCGTGCCCCATCTTATTGTGCTCAGGTTTGTAATACACGTTAGTGTCTGACGACTATATAGTATTTACTAGCGTGCCCCATCATATTGTTCTCAGGTTTGTAATGCACGTTCGCGTCTGACGACTATACAGTAATTACTGGGCGTGCCCAATCATATTGTGCTCGGGTTTGTAATACACGTTACTGTCTGACGACTATATAGTATTTACTAGCGTGCCCCATCTTATTGTGCTCAGGTTTGTAATACACGTTAGTGTCTGACGACTATACAGTATTTACTGGGCGTGCTCCATCATATTGTGCTCAGGTTTGTAATACACTTTAGCGTCTGACGACTATACAGTAATTACTGGGCGTGCCCAATCATATTGTGCTCGGGTTTGTAATACACGTTACTGTCTGACGACTATATAGTATTTACTAGCGTGCCCCATCTTATTGTGCTCAGGTTTGTAATACACGTTAGTGTCTGACGACTATACAGTATTTACTGGGCGTGCTCCATCATATTGTGCTTAGGTTTGTAATGCACTTTAGCGTCTGACGACTATACAGTATTTACTGGGCTTGCCCCATCATATTGTGCTCCGGTTTGTAATACACGGTAGTGTCAGATGACTATACAGTATTTACTTTGCCCTATCATATTGTGCTGAGGTTTGTAATACACGTTAGTGTCTGACGACTATATAGTATTTACTGGGCGTGCCCCATCATATTGTGCTCAGGTTTGTAATACACGTTAGTGTATGACGACTATACAGTATTCACTGGGCGTGACCCATCATATTTTGCTCAGGTTTGTAATACATTCTAGTGTCTGACGACTATACAGTATTTACTTGGCGTGCCCCATCATATTGTGCTCAGGTTTGTAATACACGTTAGTGTCTGACGACTATACAGTATTTACTGGGCGTGCCCCATCATATTGTGCTCAGGTTTGTAATACACGTTAGTGTCTGACTACTATACAGTACTTACTGTGTGTGCCCGATCATATTGTGCTCAGGTTTGAAATACACGTTAGTGTCTGACGACTATACTGTATTTACTGGGCGTGCCCCATCATATTGTGCTCAGGTTTGTAATACACGTTAGTGTCTGACTACTATACAGTATTTACTGTGTGTGCCCGATCATATTGTGCTCAGGTTTGTAATACACGTTAGTGTCTGACTACTATACAGTATTTACTGTGTGTGCCCGATCATATTGTGCTCAGGTTTGTAACACACGTTAGTGTCTGACTTCTATACAGTATTTACTGGGCGTGCCCCATCATATTGTGCTCAGGTTTGTAATGCACGTTCGCGTCTGACGACTATACAGTATTTACTAGCGTGCCCCATCATATTGTGCTCAGGTTTGTAATGCACGTTCGCGTCTGACTTCTATACAGTATTTACTAGCGTGCCCCATCATATTGTGCTCAGGTTTGTAATGCACGTTCGCGTCTGACGACTATACAGTAATTACTGGGCGTGCCCAATCATATTGTGCTCGGGTTTGTAATACACGTTAGTGTCTGACTATTATACAGTATTTACTGTGCGTGTCCCATCATATTGTGCTCAGGTTTGTAATATACGTTAGTGTCTGACTACTATACAGTATTTACTGTGCCCCATCATATTGTGCCAGTTTTGTAATACACGTTAGTGTCTGACTACTATACAGAATTTACTGGGCGTGCCACATCATATTGTACTCAGGTTTGTAATGCAGGTTAATGTCTGACGACTGTATAGTATTTACTGTGCCCCATCATATTGTGCTCAGGTTTGTAATATACGTTAGTGTCTGACTACTATACAGTATTTACTGTGCGTGCCCCATCATACCGTGCTCAGGCTTGTAATACACGTTAGTGTCTGACTATTATACAGTATTTACTGTGCGTGTCCCATCATATTGTGCTCAGATTTGTAATACACGTTAGTGTCTGCCGACTATACAGTATTTACTGGGCGTGGCCCAACATATTGTGCTCAGGTTTGTAATGCACGTTAGTGTCTGACTACTATACAGTATTTACTGTGCCCCATCATATTGTGCTCAGGTTTGTAATGCACGTTAGTGTCTGACTACTATACAGTATTTACTGGACGTGCCCCGTCATATTGTGCTCAGGTTTGTATTGCACGTTAGTGTCCGACGACCATATAGTATTTACTGTGCCCCATCATATTGTGCTCAGGTTTGTAATACACGTTAGTGTCTGACTACTATACAGTATTTACTGGGCGTGCCCCATCATATTGTGCTCAGATTTGTAATACACGTTAGTGTCTGACGACTATATAGTATTTACTGACCGTGCCCCATCATATTGTGCTCAGATTTGTAATACACGTTAGTGTCTGACGACTATACAGTATTTACTGACTGTGCCCCATCATATTGTGCTCAGGTTTGTAATACACGTTAGTGTCTGACGACTATACAGTATTTACTGGGCGTGGCCCAACATATTGTGCTCAGGTTTGTAATGCACGTTAGTGTCTGACTACTATACAGTATTTACTGTGCCCCATCATATTGTGCTCAGGTTTGTAATGCACGTTAGTGTCTGACTACTATACAGTATTTACTGGGCGTGCCCCATCATATTGTGCTCAGATTTGTAATACACGTTAGTGTCTGACGACTATATAGTATTTACTGACCGTGCCCCATCATATTGTGCTCAGATTTGTAATACACTTTAGTGTCTGACGACTATACAGTATTTACTGGGCGTGCCCCATCATATTGTGCTCAGATTTGTAATACACGTTAGTGTCTGACGACTATATAGTATTTACTGACCGTGCCCCATCATATTGTGCTCAGATTTGTAATACACGTTAGTGTCTGACGACTATACAGTATTTACTGACTGTGCCCCATCATATTGTGCTCAGGTTTGTAATACACGTTAGTGTCTGACGACTATATAGTATTTACTGTGCCCCATCATATTGTGCTCAGATTTGTAATACACGTTAGTGTCTGACGACTATACAGTATTTACTGGGCGTGCCCCATCATATTGTGCTCAGGTTTGTAATACACGTTAGTGTCTGACGACTATATAGTTTTTACTGTGCCCCATCATATTGTGCTCAGATTTGTAATACACGTTAGTGTCTGACTACTATACAGTATTTACTGGGCGTGCCCCATCATATTGTGCTCAGGTTTGTAATACACGTTAGTTTCTGACGACTGTACAGTATTTACTGGGAGTGTCCCAACATATTGTGCTCAGATTTGTAATACACGTTAGTGTCTGACTACTATACAGTATGTACTGGCCGTGCCCCATCATATTGTGCTCAGATTTGTAATACACGTTAGTGTCTGACGACTATATAGTATTTACTGTGCCCCATCATATTGTGCTCAGATTTGTAATACACGTTAGTGTCTGACTAATATACAGTATTTACTGGGCGTGCCCCATCATATTGTGCTCAGGTTTGTAATGCACGTTAGTGTCTGACGACTGTACAGTATTTACTGGGAGTGTCCCAACATATTGTTCTCAGATTTGTAATACACGTTAGTATCTGACTACTATACGGTATTTACTGGGCGTGCCCCATCATATTTTATTCAGATTTGTAATACACGTTAGTGTCTGACTACTGTACAGTATTTACTGGGAGTGTCCCAACATATTGTGCTCAGATTTGTAATACACGTTAGTGTCTGACTACTATACAGTATTTACTGACCGTGCCCCATCATATTGTGCTTAGGTTTGTAATACACGTTAGTGTCTGACGACTGTACAGTATTTACTGGGTGTGTCCCAACATATTGTGCTCAGATTTGTAATACACGTTAGTGTCTGACGACTATACAGTATTTACTGTGCATGCCCCATCATATTGTGCTGAGATTTGTAATACACGTTAGTTTCTGACGACTATGTAGTATTTACTGACCGTGCCCCATCATATTGTGCTCAGATTTGTAATACACGTTAGTGTCTGACGACTATACAGTATTTACTGGGCGTGTCCCATCATATTGTGCTCAGATTTGTAATACACGTTAGTGTCTGACGACTATATAGTATTTACTGTGCATGCCCCATCATATTGTGCTCAGATTTGTAATACACGTTAGTGTCTGACGACTATACAGTATTTACTGTGCATGCCCCATCTTATTGTGCTCAGATTTGTAATACACGTTAGTGTCTGACGACTATACAGTATTTACTGTGCATGCCCCATCATATTGTGCTCAGATTTGTAATACACGTTAGTGTCTGACGACTGTACAGTATTTACTGTGCATGCCCCATCATATTGTGCTCAGATTTGTAATACACGTTAGAGGCTGACGACTGTACAGTATTTACTGACCGTGCCCCATCATATTGTGCTCGGGTTTTGAACCGTTTTTATCAGGTTCATTATTTTTTGTCATATTATTATTATTATTATTATTATTATTATTATTATTATCATCATTTCCTTCATGTCGCATTATTGTGACATACGTTTCTCTGTCTCACCTACTGCGTTCAAACTTTGTAATTCTGCATAAACGTTTCACCAGATGGTAAAACTTTTCACCCCTACTGACACAGTTTTACCATTGGTTGAAGCATAACTTGTTGCTAAGCTTTGCTTCTCCCATTGGCCCCCTTTATGTTCTGGAGAGGGAATGTTCTACGACTTATTTTTCTCGAGCGCGTTACTGCGTTCCTTAAGGGAAGGTTGTTTCCTTCTATTTTTGGGCCGTCATTTAAGACGGACGTGTGTGCACGTGTCGGGCTTTTGCCCGCACCCAGAAAGCAACTAAATGTAAGTACGATTCAGTCATTGAATTTATGTAACTTGAGGTCTTTTTAAATTTCTATTTCTCCATATTTTTTTCATTTTGTGTCCCCTTTGATTCACTTACAATTTCCCTTCCTTATGATGATGTGAATTCGATCCATGAACCCAAGTCCCTTCGCCGTTGTTTACGTTAGTTTAGCGAAGTCTCTGTGTTTATTTGTCATCCCTCCCTTTCATGTAATCGGTTTTATTTTTAAGTAAAACTCTCAGGTCTGAAATATCTGCTATTTTTCTACGAGGCTTAATTATGCTCTGTATTGCTTCACCACCTGGTTCGGCGTTCTTTTATGACGACCTCCGGTGGATTGTCGCATCAGAGCCTTGTTTTTATGGATGGAATCGGCGAAGTTACGGAGCTGAGTCTCACGTCTTCAGTCAGATCCTCCCTCTGTTTTATTGAAATGTATGCGAGCGATGGTCATGGTGCTAATCACTGTTCATGCCCTGCATTACTTTCTTTGTTTCATCGTATGTCGTTGTGATTCGGCATTTCTACCTCTGTTTAAGCCTTCATCTTCCTACGAAGCATATTTCTTAGCTGATTGATTTTTTTCTTTTATTTCCTGTCCCGGTAATGTCACGTAATTAAATGTAATTTTCTACCATTGCTACCATTTGCACCACCTTGTGCTTTTACGTTAAACAAAATAGCAGAGGTATGAGGAATACAGTAAAAACAACAAAAAATAAACAGGATTACGTAGGGAACGAGGAAGGAATACTTCTTTCGATGCGTGCTGGGCCCAAGATTCCGAATCGAAAGAAAAATGACTTCCACAGAAAGTAAACCAGAACAAAGGTTTCAGGTAAAATCAAAAGGAAAAATTAAACTTAAGTAATAGAGCAAGTGTCCCAGAGACCGTGTTAGTCGTAACTTCGCTACAGTGCGAAGCCAAGACTAAGTCGAATCGAAAGGCCAAACGAGGAACTCAAATACGAGAAATCATAAGTCAGAAGCAAATATTGTACTTACTGAATAAAAATATATTAATAATAAAATAAACACATGTGTACTGATTACAAATTAGAAATGAAAATAAAACACGAGCAACTTAAATATAAAATAAAAGGAATCTAGAAATAAATTCAAATCATAATAGCAACTAATTGGAAACGCGATTCAATAATAAATCTTAATAAAGATGAATCAAAATTAAAGAAATTAAAGAAATTCGTGGGATAGATTACAAGAGCGACTACTTACAGAGACGACATGATCTGGACTACAATGTCCCGCGCCAAAATCAGAGCTCAGACGCTCATGATGTTGTGAAATCATGGGGGAGGGGGTGAAAGTGGTGGGGATTGGAGGAGTGCGTATGTGGGGAAACAGGGGGGTGGGGGATGACACTGAGTTACGTAATATAACGAAGTCAGAGGAAGTAACACAAAATTAACACATAAAAATAAACGAAATGAAAATTACATTAAATTACGTGGCATTACCGGGACAGGAATTAAAAGAAAAAAAATCAATCAGCTAAGAAATATGCTTCGTAGGAAGTTGTAGGCTTACACAGAGGTAGAAATGCCGAATCACAACGACATACGATGAAACAAAGAAAGTAATGCAGCGCATGAACAGTGATTAGCACCATGACCATCGCTCGCATACATTTCAATAAAACAGAGGGAGGATCTGACTGAAGACGTGAGACTCAGCTCCGTAACTTCGCCGATTCCATCCATAAAAACAAGGCTCTGATGCGACAATCCACCGGAGGTCGTCATAAAAGAACGCCGAACCAGGTGGTGACGCAATACAGAGCATAATTAAGCCTCGTAGAAAAATAGCAGATATTTCAGACCTGAGAGATTTACGTAAAAATAAAACCGATTACATGAAAGGGAGGGATGACAAATAAACACAGAGACTTCGCTAAACTAACGTAAACAATGGCGAAGGGACTTGGGTTCATGGATCGAATTCACATCATCATAAGGAAGGGAAATTGTAAGTGAATCAAAGGGGACACAAAATGAAAAAAATTGGAGAAATAGAAATTTAGAAAGCCCTCAAGTTGGATAAATTCAATGACTGAATCGTACTTACATTTAGTTGCTTTCTGGGTGCGGGCAAAAGCCCGACACGTGCACACTCGTCCGTCTTACATGACGGCCCAAAAATAGAAGGAAACAACATTTCCTTAAGGAACGCAGTAACGCGCTCGAGAAAAATAAGTCGTAGAACACCCCCTCTCCAGAACATAAAGGGGACCAATGGGAGAAGCAAAGCTTAGCAACAAGTTATGCTTCAACCAATGGTAAAACTGTGTCAGTAGGGGTGAAAAGTCTTACCATCTGGTGAAACGTTTATGCAGAATTACAAAGTTTGAACGCAGTAGGTGAGACAGAGAAACGTATGTCACAATAATGCGACATGAAGGAAATGATTATAATAATAATAATAATAATATGACAAAAAATAATGAACCTGATAAAAACGGTTCAGTTTGTAATACACGTTAGTGTCTGACGACTATACAGTATTTACTGGGCGTTCCCCATCATATTGTGCTCAGGTGTGTAATACACGTTAGTGTCTGACGACTATATAGTATTAACTGGGCGTGCCCCATCTTATTGTGCTCAGGTTTGTAATACACGTTAGTGTCTGACGACTATATAGTATTTACTAGCGTGCCCCATCATATTGTTCTCAGGTTTGTAATGCACGTTCGCGTCTGACGACTATACAGTAATTACTGGGCGTGCCCAATCATATTGTGCTCGGGTTTGTAATACACGTTACTGTCTGACGACTATATAGTATTTACTAGCGTGCCCCATCTTATTGTGCTCAGGTTTGTAATACACGTTAGTGTCTGACGACTATACAGTATTTACTGGGCGTGCTCCATCATATTGTGCTCAGGTTTGTAATACACTTTAGCGTCTGACGACTATACAGTAATTACTGGGCGTGCCCAATCATATTGTGCTCGGGTTTGTAATACACGTTACTGTCTGACGACTATATAGTATTTACTAGCGTGCCCCATCTTATTGTGCTCAGGTTTGTAATACACGTTAGTGTCTGACGACTATACAGTATTTACTGGGCGTGCTCCATCATATTGTGCTTAGGTTTGTAATGCACTTTAGCGTCTGACGAGTATACAGTATTTACTGGGCTTGCCCCATCATATTGTGCTCCGGTTTGTAATACACGGTAGTGTCAGATGACTATACAGTATTTACTTTGCCCTATCATATTGTGCTGAGGTTTGTAATACACGTTAGTGTCTGACGACTATATAGTATTTACTGGGCGTGCCCCATCATATTGTGCTCAGGTTTGTAATACACGTTAGTGTATGACGACTATACAGTATTCACTGGGCGTGACCCATCATATTTTGCTCAGGTTTGTAATACATTCTAGTGTCTGACGACTATACAGTATTTACTTGGCGTGCCCCATCATATTGTGCTCAGGTTTGTAATACACGTTAGTGTCTGACGACTATACAGTATTTACTGGGCGTGCCCCATCATATTGTGCTCAGGTTTGTAATACACGTTAGTGTCTGACTACTATACAGTACTTACTGTGTGTGCCCGATCATATTGTGCTCAGGTTTGAAATACACGTTAGTGTCTGACGACTATACTGTATTTACTGGGCGTGCCCCATCATATTGTGCTCAGGTTTGTAATACACGTTAGTGTCTGACTACTATACAGTATTTACTGTGTGTGCCCGATCATATTGTGCTCAGGTTTGTAATACACGTTAGTGTCTGACTACTATACAGTATTTACTGTGTGTGCCCGATCATATTGTGCTCAGGTTTGTAACACACGTTAGTGTCTGACTTCTATACAGTATTTACTGGGCGTGCCCCATCATATTGTGCTCAGGTTTGTAATGCACGTTCGCGTCTGACGACTATACAGTATTTACTAGCGTGCCCCATCATATTGTGCTCAGGTTTGTAATGCACGTTCGCGTCTGACTTCTATACAGTATTTACTAGCGTGCCCCATCATATTGTGCTCAGGTTTGTAATGCACGTTCGCGTCTGACGACTATACAGTAATTACTGGGCGTGCCCAATCATATTGTGCTCGGGTTTGTAATACACGTTAGTGTCTGACTATTATACAGTATTTACTGTGCGTGTCCCATCATATTGTGCTCAGGTTTGTAATATACGTTAGTGTCTGACTACTATACAGTATTTACTGTGCCCCATCATATTGTGCCAGTTTTGTAATACACGTTAGTGTCTGACTACTATACAGAATTTACTGGGCGTGCCACATCATATTGTACTCAGGTTTGTAATGCAGGTTAATGTCTGACGACTGTATAGTATTTACTGTGCCCCATCATATTTTGCTCAGGTTTGTAATATACGTTAGTGTCTGACTACTATACAGTATTTACTGTGCGTGCCCCATCATACCGTGCTCAGGCTTGTAATACACGTTAGTGTCTGACTATTATACAGTATTTACTGTGCGTGTCCCATCATATTGTGCTCAGGTTTGTAATACACGTTAGTGTCTGCCGACTATACAGTATTTACTGGGCGTGGCCCAACATATTGTGCTCAGGTTTGTAATGCACGTTAGTGTCTGACTACTATACAGTATTTACTGTGCCCCATCATATTGTGCTCAGGTTTGTAATGCACGTTAGTGTCTGACTACTATACAGTATTTACTGGACGTGCCCCGTCATATTGTGCTCAGGTTTGTATTGCACGTTAGTGTCCGACGACTATATAGTATTTACTGTGCCCCATCATATTGTGCTCAGGTTTGTAATACACGTTAGTGTCTGACTACTATACAGTATTTACTGGGCGTGCCCCATCATATTGTGCTCAGGTTTGTAATACACGTAAGTGTCTGACGACTATACAGTATTTACTGGGCGTGCCCTATCATATTGTATTCAGGTTTGTAATTCACGTTAGCGTCTGACGACTATATAGTATTTACTGGGCGTGCCCCATCATATTGTGTTCAGGTTTGTAATACACGTTAGCGTCTGACGACTATACAGTATTTACTGGGCGTACCCCATCATATTGTGCTCAGGTTTGTAATGCACGTTAGCGTCTGACGACTATATAGTATTTACTGGGTGTGCCCCATCATATTGTGCTCAGGTTTGTAATACACGTTAGTGTCTGACGACCATATAGTATTTACTGGGCGTGCCCCATCATATTGTGCTCAGGTTTGTAATACACGTTAGTGTCTGACGTTTATATAGTACTTACTGTGCCCCGTCATATTGTGCTCAGGTTTGTAATACACGTTAGAGTCTGACGACCATATAGTATTTACTGGACGTGCCCCATCATATTGTGCACAGGTTTGTAGTGCACGTTAGTGTCTGACTACTATACAGTATTTACTGGGCGTGCCCCATCATATTGTGCTCAGGTTTGTAATGCACGTTAGTGTCTGACGACTATATAGTATTTACTTGGCGTGCCCCATCATATTGTGCTCAGGTTTGTAATGCACGTTAGTGTCTGACTACTCTACATTTTTGACTAACGTGCCCCATCATATTGTGCTCAGGTTTGTAATATACGTTAGCATCATCTTGCTAATATATAACAAGAAGTTCCGTGACGAACTAAAGAACCTACTTTTCATGCCAATGATTATTCTACAGTATATGAACCTATCTAGAATAATGACGAAATTAAGTTGGCAATATCGAAATATCCAATTAGTTCGAAATATTCCTGGTATAATGTAGCCTATTAGAGCACTGCAGTTGGCAGCGCTGGTGACTGCATACATTCTTAGTTACATATCTTAAGGTACCTACAAAATTTGGTTGAAGTCCAACGGACGTTACATGCAGTTAGACATTGGATCTATCGGCACGCGTAAAAGCTTTTTGGCAACAATGTCATGCGTGTGGTGGTTAGAAATATTCGAAAATATTATAAATGTGCCAATTTTGGATGAAATCCATTTGTTATTATAGAAGTCACATGTATTTTAAATTTGGACCTATCAGCAGGCATAGAATCATGTTTGCAGCACTGACTTATATTAATCACTCCAATCTGATTTAGAATTTCAGGTGCTATACGTGTGCAAAGTTTAGTGCTGTTGGCTTGCATACTTTCTGTTATATTGATATTAGGTAAAAAAAATATAGACAGCATTTATTAACAGATGGCAGCCCTGATTGCACTTAAGAATACTTATAGTCATATCTGTTATGTTACACATAGCACATACGAAATTTGGTTGAAATCCAACTGATAGTATAGAAGTTACATGTATTTCAAAATTGGTCCAATCAGCAGGCTTAGAATCATGTTGGTAGAACTGAAGTATATAAGTTACTCGAAATTGATCAAAAATGTCAGGTACTATACGTGTGCATAGTTTAACGCTGTTGGCTTGCATTGTTTCAGATACATTGGTATGTGGATGTAGAAAATAGAGAGAGAAATTATTAACAGTTGGCAGCCGTGGTGGCTCTTAAGAATACACTCCGTCATATCTGTTTATGTACATATATTACATTCTAAATTCGGTTGAAATCCAATTAATAGTGTAGACGTTATATGCATTTAAAATTGAACCTATCAGAAGGCTTAAAATTATGTTTGCAAAACTGTCATGTATGGCCTCCTGGAAATTAAATTGAAATAGCATCATCTACATGCGTGCCAATTTTGGAATATAATAATAATAATAATAATAATAATATCGTATGGCATCGGGTGCCGGGTGCAAGCTTTTGTAATTTGACACCCAGAGGGTAGCTTGCATGTCGAATTTCGTTGTTCCTTGAATCACTATGAAAGTCAAGGAGGTTAGATATCTAAGCTCCTTGAACACACTAGCGCTTTCTAGTAGAGAAATGAGGAACTTTGTATTGGCGGAAACTCCCGAGATTAATTTTGCCATTATGAACACGGCCTACTGAATTCAAATGGGTTCTTTGACATGCCAATATCGTATGACATATATCGTATTTTTGCCGCCTTTTGGAATAGCTCCCGTGCATACTTTCCATGATATCCAACATGGAGCTCAAATTTCTATTGCGTTTTTTAAGCAGTTGGTAGCACTGACAACATTTTCAAATATGGGCTTGAGATATTCCGGTATACATCTTTACTCATACTGAATTTGGTTTCGATTGCTGCAGCCGTTTAGGAGTTGATAGGCGGACACACACACACACACAGACAGACAGGCAGACAGAAGGACAGACAGACAGACAGACACACATTTTCCCGGATCGATCTCATAAGTCTACTTTTTCCTTATTTTTGCAAAATGTGAAAAGTAGGCTAAAAATGAGTCGGTGTATGTCTGTCTGTGTGTCTGTTACTCAATCACGCAAGAACCACTATTCCGATTTAAATGAAATTTTGCAGGGATGTAGCTGATTTACCAGGCTTAGGCTACTTTGATTTCGATATTTTGTACTATTTAAAAATGGCGACCATTTTAGTGACGTCACTACACCCTTTGGTTTCAAAATTTCATGTTTTCATTTCTAATAAAAAGAGAACGGTAAGAGAAAGCAAACTTTTGATGGCATATACGAGCTTTAAAATTTAATATTCTATCCGAAAGGTCCTTATCACTTTTCGTGTATCTCGAACGGTTAGCGAGTAAAACCTATAAAACACGGTCAACGCCGTGCGGTGCAGTATATATCTCTCTCTATATATAACAAGAAGTTCTGTGACGAACTAAAGAGCCTACTTTTCTCGAAATGTAAGATTAATTCAAATGATTAATCTATATGGACCAAATAAGAATAATGACGTAATTGAGTTGGTAATATCGAAATTTCTAATTTTTTCGAAATATAACTGGCATATTGTAGCCTAATGGAGCACTACAGTTGGCAGCCCTGGTGACTGAATATATTCTTAGTTCCATATCTTAAGGTATAGAATACAAAATTTGGCTGAAGTCCAATGGATAGCATGGACGTTGCATGTAGTTAGACATTGGACCTATCAGCGCGCGTAGAATCATGTTGGCAACAATGTCATGCATGTGTTGGTCAAAAATAATCTGAATTATTATTATCATTATTGTGCCAATTTTGGATGAAATCCATTTAGGTGTATATACGTTACATGTATTTTAAAATTGGACCAATCAGCAGGCTTAGAATCATGCTGGAAGCACTGACGTATATTAGTTACTCGAAATTAATCTAGAATGTAAGATACGATACGTGTGCTAAGTTTAGAGCTGTTGGCTTGAATACTTTCTGATATATTGATATTAGGGTAAACATATAGAGACAGCATTTATTAACAGTTGACAGCCCTGGTTGCTCTTAAGAATACGCCTAGTCATATCTGTTAGTGTACACATAGCACATACGAAATTTGGTTGAAATCCAATTGATAGTATATAAGTTACATGTATTTTCAATTGGTCCTATAAGCATGCTTAGAATCGTGTTGGTAGTACTGAGGTCCATTAGTTACTCCAAATTAATCTAGAATGTCAGGTACTATACGTGTGCATAGTTTAAAGCTGTCGGCTTGCATACTTTCTGATATATTGGTATTTGGATAACAACAATAGAGAGTGCATTTATTAACAGTTGGCAGCCCTGGTGGCTCTTAAGATTACGCTCAGTCATATCTGTCTATCTGCACATAGTACATACGAAATTCGGTTGAAATCCAATTGATAGTGTAGAAGTTATATGGGTTTAAAATTTGGACCTATCAGCAGGCTTATAATCATTTTGTCAACACTGCCATGTATGGCCTCCTGGAAATTAAACTGAAATATTATTATCTATACGTGTGCCAATTTTGGTATAGATCCCATTCATACCTTCCAGGATATACAACATTGAGCTAAAATTTCAATTGTGAGTTTTCAGCAGTTGGTAGCACTGACATAATTTTCAAATACGGCATTGAAATATTCAGATAGAGATCCTTACTCATACCAAATTTGGGTTCGATTGCTACAGCCGTTTAGGAGTTGATAGTGGGTGGGGACACACACAGACAGGCAGCCACACATTTTCCCGGATCGATCTCATAAGACTACTTTTTCCTCATTTTTACAAAATACGAAAAGTAGGCTAAAAATTAAAGTTTGTCTGTTCTTTCTGAATTTCTACTGAAATTTGAGTTATTTACGCGTTTACGTGAAGTTCTTCAATTCTTCATCAGTTACTGTAAGTACCAAAGCAAAAGACACTGCATTGTATGGTGTAAATATTAGGTTAGTGTATGGCCTCCGTGCAGTTGGGTGTCGAACAGCTGATGCTATGTTGCGTATTGACTTACAAAGACTAAGAGCTGCTGAAAATGCTTTTAAAATACTAGCTCAGAAGGCCAGAAAGGAACAGAGAGGTGCCGAGAGGAGATTGCAAGAGAAATTTGAAGAAGATCCAGAGAGTCCAAGCTACGGGCCTGGCATGCATTAGGGTTAAAACTTTGAAGCCTGTTTCCCGTAAATCTATTTTTTTCTTACTTAAGGAACATTTTTTCAGCCAATTTTGAATGTAGAAACTTCAAATTTGCATCACTTCCTTATACATACCTATTACAACTACTGAAACAACAGTCTATAATTTGCATGTTTTTGTATTTTTTGGGGCCAAAATATTTCTTAAAAATATGTTCCATAAAAAATTGTTTTCTCCTTAAGTATGTACTCATAAAAATTTTGCTTGTCTCAGTAGAAATAAAACACAGCCAGCCTTAACCTGTAAACAATTCAAGTGTCTAAGTTCAGTGGTATCAGAGAAAATGTTCCTTATATACAGCACATTTTATTATTATAAGCATAGGGCATTCCGTATCCCCTTAAGATTACGCTCAGTCATATCTGTCTATCTGCACATAGTACATACAAAATTTGGTTGAAATCCAATTGATAGTGTAGAAGTTATATGGGTTTCAAAATTGGACCTATCAGCAGGCTTATAATCATTTTGGCAACACTGCCATAAATGGCCTCCTGGAAATTAAACTGAAATATTATTATCTATACGTGTGCCAATTTTGGTATAGCTCCCATTCATACCTTCCTGGATATACAACATGGAGCTAAAATTTCAATTGTGATTTTTCAGCAGTTGGTAGCACTGACATAGTTTTCAAATACGGCATTGAGATATTCAGATAGAGATCCTTACTCATATCAAATTTGGCTTCGATTGCTACAGCCGTTTAGGAGTTGATAGTGGGGGGGGGGGGGGACACACACACACACAGACAGACAGACACACATTTTCCCGGATCCATCTACATTTTCCTCATTTTTACAAAATACGAAAAGTAGGCTAAAAATTAAAGTTTGTCTGTTCTTTCTGAATTTCTACGGAAATTTGAGTTATTTACGCGTTTCAGACTGTTTTATGATGGATGGGCGAAAATATTTTTTGTGTCTGTCTGTTTGTCTGTGGACAACTTTGTTCCCTTATAACTCGAGAACGGCTGGGTGTATCAACCTAGAATTTGGTTCAGATATCCATCGGAGGGACGACACTAATCATTGATATAACTCTTCTCCGTACCTCTCATAAAAGGGCCCTTAAAATACATGCTGAAATAGGCGTAGAAGGACGAGTCAAAGCTAATATTCAGCCCTTCAATATGAAAGACAAAACTCGGCGAAAACCACATTTTAAGGCCCTAAAACCAACCGTTATTTAGATATTCCTAGAAAACTAATTTCATTTAATAAACTAATGAAGTAATGCAAGCCGGTAACCATGGCAACAGATTCTCAGAGGTCCATCTATTGCTGTAAGACGCAATACAATT
Organism: Meconema thalassinum; assembly: GCA_946902985.2. Classification (NCBI taxonomy): domain Eukaryota; kingdom Metazoa; phylum Arthropoda; class Insecta; order Orthoptera; family Tettigoniidae; genus Meconema; species Meconema thalassinum. Next base: position 470,450,806 of record OX336394.1, on the reverse strand, counting down.
CCATTAATTACATTAGTGTGAAAGTTTGCAAACGGCTAGAAGGTTATCACGGAACCAAATTAAGCTGTATAATTCATCAATACGTATAATGCGCTTAAGGGGGTCAAGGGGTACTCGATAATTTTTTCACGCGATTTACACCTGCGGGTGTGGTACGGCAGGTCTATTATATTCCTATCCCTATATTATTATTATTATTATTATTATTATTATTATTATTATTATTATTATTATTATATGATGGCGTACAACGAAGAGACAAAGCCCTTCTGTGCCAGGAACAAAACTTGGGGGCCTTAAAGGGTCTTCGAAAACTACATTATAAGGCTCTAAAACCAACAGTTTCTGAGTTGCTCCCAGAAAACTAATTTAATTTAATTTAATTTAATTTAACAAACTAATGAAGGAATGGAAATCGCTAACCATGACAACATTATCTCAAGGGGTGACATCCAACTTTCCATCTATTTCTGTAAGAAGCAATGTCACTCCGTTTATTACATTTCTCTGAAAGTTTGCAAATGTCTCTAAGATTATCGCGGAACCAACTTAGACTGTATAATTCATCAATGCAATTAAGGGCATCAAGGGGTAACCTAGACTTTTTTCACGCAATTTTCACGTGCGACATATAGTTCAGAAGGTCTATTATATCTCCAAACAGCAACATTATTTTCAAAAATTCCTGAATTGAATCAGCATGTTTTGCGCCTTTTAGGAATTTGGGCCATTTGAGGCTAAAGAACCTCAATTTCCATGCACCACAAGCCTTTATAATTTATGAAAGGGGTCTTCCTGTGTATGGGGACCTAACATAACGTAGAGGGTCAGTTTTCATCTGACGTGTATTGCGTTTCGTCTACAAGTCTTTCAATTCTATTTCACGTCAGGAAGTAGGCCTACACGTTAGGTGAATTTAGTTTTAGAGCACATTTTAACTAATCATTTTTGTTGTTGTTGTCGACATACGGGTTCATCGTAAGGATGATTTTGTTTGATACTGTGTGGTCGATATACCCATATTTGGATTTCTGGGTGATATGTTGTAGACAATAGAATTGTCCGTCCGTCTTTCTGTGTATCCTTATGTACGCCTATAACTCGTGTTCGGATGCTTGGTGCATCGTAAAATTAGGTATGGTAAACATGAGAGTCAATACACCATCATTTATAAAACTCTTCACCGTACTTTTCATACAGTAGAAAGGTGGATATAGGGAAACACTTCTCAAAATAAATGGTAAAATAGGCGAAATATAAAATTTATCCTAGAAGGACGACCAAAGCATATGTTGCGCTTCTCAATGTGAGACACAAAATTCGGGAGTCTGTAAAGGGTCTCCGAAAACCACATTTTAAGGCCCTTGAATTAACAGTGTGTGTGATATTCCCAGAAAACTAACTTCGTTCTGATAAACTTATGAAGGAATGACAAACCGCTAACCATTGCAACAGTAGCTCAATGGATAATGTCTGGTGTTAACACCGAACACCGTTCGAAGAACGGGTACTTCTGCTAGTTTATATAATTTGTGGGGGAATCATAATTCATAGCAGAATTCTCTTTATCGGACCACAAACCATGAACATTTCTTCCCTGTGTCAAAGGAACTTTGGGGATGACTCCCTTTGTCTTTGTGAATTCTCTCTCTTGTGACAATCGAGAAATCATGTGTTGCTCAGTTTCATTGTTACGTGATAAGCTTGGTTAATTAATTATAATTAATAATAATAATAATATCGTATGGCCTCGGTGCCGGGTGCAAGCTTTGTTATTTGACACCCAGAGGGTAGCTTGCATGTCGAATTTAGTTGCTCCTTGAATCACTATGAAAGTCAAGGAGGTTAGATAATAGATATCTAAGCTCCTTGAACATTATAGCGCTTTCTAGTGGAGAAATGAGGAACTTTGTGTTGGCGGAAACTCCCGAGATTAATTTTGCCATTATTAACTCGGCCTACTGAATTCAAATGGGTTCTTTGACATGCCAACATCGTATGACATGCGTATCGTATTTTTGCCGCCTTTCAAAAATCACTTACCACGGCCAGGGGCGAACCTGCAATCTTGGCGTTAGTAGACCGACACGCTATCCACTCACCCACCGCGGCAAGCTATTATTAATAATTATAATTAATAATTGTTCGTAGGAAGGAAGCTTTTAGTTTTGCGTGACCATTAATCTTGCGATCATCAGCAACTTGACCTCATTTTTACGTAGATTCCGAAACCATAAGACATGGCATATCACTTCAAAAATCTCACATGCATTGACCGGTAATCGAATCCGGTCAAATTGGAGAGGCCAATATCTTGACCACTGCGCCACCACGCACTCTAATAATGGTTGATTATTAATAGTACATTGATGAACTATATAGTCATAATATTGTTCCATTATACGTATTATTCTCATGTAACTATTCTAATCACCCCGAATACAGTTTATAACAAGCGGAATAAATAATGGCTGTGAGTGACAGTTGCTGCGGGAACAGAGTGTACTTCTGACGGCTGACGGGAGACGTAGCGGACACCACCCACCAAATCCCCCTTCAGTCCTTCACATACTTCTTTCTACTTCTTCCGTGGGCCATCAGGATCTTTGTAGATATCACTTGACTTATCCCACAGCACAGGTGTGGCCTCAACCAATTGTTTAATATCAATTTCAACGTCCTCTCCACAGTTTTACACAACCAGGCAGAATGTCGGTGTGTAATTGCCCTTAATCTCTCCTGATCACAGTGCGCCTGGAGGATTATATTAACATTACCAATATTAACTACCATTTGGAGGTCTGAAATCACCTTATTTGATTTATTTAGATGTATGAGTATTATTATAGTTTTGAAGCCATATTTCAGTTTTGCTTAGTAATCGGAATTAAATGTTTGTCTGTGGGTCAACACGATCTTACCCAATTGTAATGGGTTGTGCGCTAATCTGGGAAGAAATACATGAGATATACTTGGATGACCAGTTTTGATCGTCGAGCGATCATCATCAGAGCTTATACACTTATGGGTTGTGATTTTTACAATATTTAACCTTATTTAGTTGCAGTAGCAAACCTGTCAGGGTATGTAGAGATACTGACAGTGGTGATTGACTTTGCTTAGTGCGATTGTTGTTAAATGGTCTGGTTATTGTGGATTGTGCACCTAGCTGCCTGAGCGGTGTATCTCTTGTGCTTGTAGAATCAAGCAGCAGATATGAGATTTGCCAGAGCCATGGTCGATAAGACAAGAAAAGAGCATCTCAAAGAATTGATTCAAGTCGACACACTACAGGATAAAATAACCTTGAAAAGGCACATGTGGTTTGGCCACATGCGAAGGATGGATGTTACCAGAATTCCAAAACAAATGAATGAACTGCAGCTTCATGACCGAAGACCAATAGGATATGCAGACGTGGTGAGAAATGACATCGAACAATTGGGTCAGGACTTGGACAGCATTTAAGAAGAAGAGAAGTACAGAGAGTAGTGGTTTTTTAGCGGTTCAACAGCCTCCACCTATACATTCCTCCACACAACATGGCGGCCGCGTGAGTCCAACCACTTGCATGGCACGCTTTTTAGAACCCTTGGTCGGATTTTTGCAAATGAGGTGCCGTAGGACTCGGGGTGACACTCCATTTCCTATGGACAACTTATTTCCACCCCAAAATAAAACCTACCCCTACTAGGGGGTGAAAGAGTAATCTTTTAGGTAAACGTTGCTTTGCACATACAACATGCATGCAGTTTAATGATATGATGAAATTAAACGTTGTTCCACATGAAACGCATGTAAAGAGCCGATTGCCCCTATGATTTAACTTTTTTTTGTTTCCTTTTTGTTTTTACGTATGCCCACTCATGACTTTTATAAGAGGGCGGGATTTTTAAAGATGGCGGCTGTAGTGTAACCTAACCTAACCCATCCCACAAGGGGTGATCAAAAAGTATTTCAAGCGGCGCTTGTCGATAGGCAAACCAAAAATCAAAGAGGGGCATGTCAGGCCTTGAGGCGAGAACCCCATTTGATACCCCTGTTGATTGGTCCCTTTTGATTGATCTCTGTTGATTTGTCCCTTTGGACTGGTCCCTGTTGACTAGCCCCTATTGACTAGCCCCTTAGGACGGGTCCTTTTTGAAGGGGGTCATTTTTGACGAATCCGTTTTGATGGGTTCTTTTTGACGGGTCATTGTTGACAAGTCCCTGTGGACGGGTCCCTGTTGACGAGTCCCTGTGGACGGGTCCTTGTTGACGGGTCCCTGTTGACGAGTCCCTATGGACGGCTCCTTGTTGACGGGTCTCGGTTGACGGGTCCTTTTTGACGGATCCCTTTATAGATGATTTTTTTAAATTTAACCAAAAGATCCAAAACTAATAGGTCATTGGCTTTTTAATATGTTAAGAACCAATAAAGCTAGAGATGTGTTCCGAGGTGTCAAATGACTCGGGTTGACGCCCTTTTTTTTTGAATGTATTTTTGAAATTTTGACAAAGGGCCTAACTGCACGTTTGTTAATATATCGCGAACCAATAAGGCTAGGGACTTGTATGAGGTATTGTAGAACTTGGGATGACGCCCCCTTTTAGAATATATATTTTTGAAATTTTGACAAAGGGCCTAACCACACGTTTGTTATTATCTCGCGAACCAATCATGCTAGGGACTTGTATGAGGGGTCCTTGCACTTGGGGCGATGTTCTCCTTTGGGGGTGAAACTACCCCCCAAAATTGAAAAATCGATATCTTAAAAACTAAGAAGCCTAAAATTATGTGTGATAGCTCAAAAAATAGGTCATGACATACGCTTCTTACCCCGATGGGTCATTTAACCCCTAAAACAATCAATAGTAATTTTATTGGAAAAAAAGGTGTTACAAACTTAAAAATGATAAATGAACCTAAGATCTTTTGCTTTTAATGAAAAATAGTAGGGAGGTGAAAACTACCCCAAAGTTGAAAAGTCGATATCTTGGAAACTAAGAACCCTAAAATTAGGTGTCATAGCTTAAAAAATAGGTCATGACATACGCTTTCATCACGATAGGTCATTTCACCCCTAAGACAGTGAATAGTGATTTTTACAGGGAAAAAGGTTTTAAACACGTAAAAATGATAAATTATCCTAAGAACGTTTGTTTTAATGAAAAATAGTAGGGGGTAAAAACTACCCCAAAATTGAAAATTGATATCTTGGAAACTATGAATCCTAAAATTTGGTGTTATAGCTGAAAAACTTGGTAATTAAATACTCTTTTACCGGGATAGGTCATTTTACCCATAAAACGGGGAACCAATAATCAGATTTGGACGCATGATGTGTTACAGGACTCAGAGTGAAAATCTCTTTTTGAATTTATTATTTATGTTTGAAATTTTGACAAAGGGCCTAACTACACATTTCGAAAATTCAGGTTTTTTATCTTTTAATTTATTTTAATATTTTTAAGTAGAGAGAGACAGTACCAGTTGTGTTTAAACGAGCATATCGCCGACCTCGGTGGCCATGTTTAATGGATGAATTGATATTTTGCGAAGCATTGATCGGAGAGGGTTATGTGACGACTTTTTTTAAGATTATTTTTTATGATTTTTCCTATAGAGCATTTATTTTCTCAAAAGACAGAAAACAGCAAAGTAATTGACCTGGGGTTTTATAAACTAATAATTGAATTTGAAGACATGAGGTGTCTTAGAACTTTTTCTTTTTTATGGCTTATGAATTTTCCCAAAAAGATTGAACACAACAAGGTCATGGACTTTTGGTTCTCTATTTGGCAAACCCATAATGTTAGAAGTTTATGGTGAGTGATGAAACATAGCTAGGTAGAGAAATAATTATTGTAGGCTACACGTATGGTGATTGACAAGTCTTTGACCTTTGAAACTTGTTTTTAGACCTGACTGCAGTACATAGGGGTTATAGGTTTTAGTCATAGCATGACAAATGTTGTACACAAAATCCAATTTATCGATTCAATAATTAAGAGTAGACTATCTTTAATTGATTGGTCAAAGAGGGTAGCATAAAAACAAGATGGTGACTACACTGAACCAAACCGAACCAATACAATCCTTTTTGGATATCTAATGTTACTAGTTAACCATTTTTTGCTGCAGTGGCAAGCACTTTTGGCTCTTGCACTGTAGGTCTTAACTCGATTTTTAGCTTTGAGGCTTAGAACGAACCAAACTAAGAAAGACGGTCATGGTGGTGCAGTGGTTAAGTTGTTAGACTTTGACTAAAGTAGACCAGGGTTTGATTTTAGGTTAATACGCATGTTATAAACATATAAAAGAGCAGGGATAATGTTTTAAGACTGATTACACTTGTCTCTATTTCAAATTATTACTTGGATTACAAATACAAAGGTGGACTGGGTTGGATATACAGTTAATGCAACTAAGATGTTTTATGTGTTTTTTGATTTTAGACTTTAAATTTTAGAATTTACATCTTAGATTTTAGAATTTGCAAAAAGACAAAATCATGTCATGACCTTAAATTTTCGGTAACTTATTATATATTAAAGAAAGACATGTAAGGATTTGTATTTACTTTGACTTGCACTTCCTATTTACTATGAATTATTTATTTTACATTTTAAATTTTACATTTAATAATTTACATTTTCATGTTTTTTTGATTTTAGATTTTGTGAAAAGACCAAACCATAATGTCATGAATTTAAATTTTCGGTAACTAATTTTTAAAGAAAGACATATAAGGATTTGTATTACTTGGAATTATGTTTCCCATACTATAATTGTTTTAGATTTTAGATATTGGATTTTAGATTTTAGGTAAAGACCAAACTAATATTGACTATTCATTAGACACTGGTATGTAAATAGAGATATGATTAGACTATATGTTAAGATGAATTTTTAGGTGTTGACTGGCCTTGCAATAAGAATTGATTAACCAGACCTGAGTTAACTATCAACGAAACACTTTGGCGACTGTGCTTGTTATTGACCAGTGAGTAGGGTTTATAAAAACTGTTTGCTATTTCGGATTATATACAACTAATGCTTAGACCTACTGAGCGATTATGTTTGCTAAACAAGACATTATACCAGAGACGATTAGGATTCTTATGTAGCTCAGGCAAGGAAAGCATTTCTACAGAATCTGTTGACATTGAATATAGATTTAGGTATTAGGAAGTCATTTTTGAAGGCCTTTGTCTGGAGCGTGGCACGCTATGAAAGTGAAACCTGGACTATTGGTATAGCAGAAAAGTGGAGAATTGAAGTGTTTGAAATGTGGTGTTACAGGAGAATGATGAAGATAAGATGGGTAAATAGGGATACAAACACAAAGGTATTAAGACGAGTGGGAGAGGAGAGATGTTTCTGGCGACTGCTACTGAAGTAAAGAGATAGGTTGGTAGGACACATACTAAGACGTTCAGGAATACCAAGCTTAGTTATGGGAGAAAGGGTTGAGGACAAGAACTGTAGGGGTAGACCAAGGTTAGAATATGTTAAACAGATAGCCTTGGATGTATAGTGTGGTAACTATATAGAGATGACTCAATTAGCTCTAGACAGGGAGGCATGGATAGCTGCATCAAACCACTCAAAAGGCTAAAGACTCTAACAACAACATGTAGAGCTCACCAAAATAATGTTGTGTAATGGTAAATGCTAGTCAACAAACAGTAATGCATTACTAAAACCCATGACACGATACCTGAGAGCTTTTCTACAATTATTTAAGATGCCTTTAACCCTATATTAAACACCCAGTTCTCAAGACTCATAACTGCAATGTTATGGAAAAACAAAACAAAAATCTACATTTAAAAACAAGCAAGTGGTTGAATCAATGTACACTGGAAATTTTGTAAACACTCAAGTGCACAAAACAAATTACATTATTAACTGTCAGGTTGGCCGAGTGGTTAAGGCGTTTGACTTATGTTCACATTCCAATACAAGAAAGCAAGGGTTTTAACCCCTTACCTGACATAACTATTGCTTTAACATGGCTTGGCGATACTGCATTATTATGATACTCTATACACAAACCATAGGTAGAGTGTATTGTGTAAGTTCACTCTCTCTTTCTACATAGCTAGATACCGTCAATGGTTAGCAATTGCATTGATAGTGGGGGATGTAGTGATAGTAATTAAGAAAAACAGTTAATAACAATAAAATGTTTTTATTAATTTCATTTTATAATAGATACGCACTGAATACAACTCTCTATCTCTTTGCCATTGTTTGATATAGATTTTTAAACACAACGCTTGTTGTAGATCCTTTTATAACTTTCTCCATTTACTCCAATGGTTTTATAGGCATAAAACCCTCATCGACTTCTTTTTCATCATCATCATTATGAAAATTATCATCAAAATTGTTATTGTCATTGTCACCATCACTATCATGATCCTCAACATCACTAGAACTATCCCATTCCTCTTGTTCCTTTTCCACAGGGATCTCTTTTAAAGTCTGCGTTGCTTTTGATAGTGTTAAGTTTTTTTTAGATGTTGACAACTGTCCTAACATGACCTTTTGAGGACATGATAAGTGCTTTTGAACAAACACTGAACTATCTTGAGCAGCAATATTGTTATCTTGAACTTGCTTTTTAGCATTTTGATGAATTTTTGTAAACAGCAACTGTGGTTCGTTTGGAGCATTACATTGATGAACACTCGCACTTAAAACCCTACCATTTTTACTTTTCAGATTGCCACGACATTTTGTTGACCTCTCTTTTGAGCATCGCCAGAATATTATTCCATTTACATTCTTACGATTATAGTTATAAGAGTAGCCTTGATAGAGTGCACGTTGGCTGCCTTTGTTGGTTGTAGTAATTTCCATAGTAGTAACTGACCTGTCAGAACGATAAAGGTTACAACTGTTTTGGCGATGGAGTGACTTGCCATAAGCTTATATATATTGACTTTTGTGTTGGCTTTTGGGTTGCCTTATGTATTGGCTTTTTTGTTGGCTTTTTACGTTGGCTTAGGTATTGGTTTTTGTATTGGCTTTTGTGTTGGCTTTTATATTGGCTTTAGTGTTGGCTTTTGTGTTGGCTTATGTATTGGCTTTTGTGTAGGCTTTTGTGTTGGCTTATGTGCTGGCTTATGTATTGGCTTTTGTGTTGGCTTTTTACGTTGGCTTATGTATTGGTTTTTGTATTGGCTTTTGTGATGGCTTTTATATTTGCTTCTGTGTTGGATTTTGTGTTGGCTTTTTTATGTTGGCTTATGTATTGGTTTTGCATTGGCTTTTGTGTTGGCTGAACATGAGAATGGGCTTTTGTGTTGGCTGAACATGAGAATGACCGGTATAAGTACGGCCTCTACGTTGTGTGTTCCAGTTTGCTGAACATTATGGAGGAGCAACCGTTCATCAAGAATGAGCCAGATGAATTCTCTAACACTGTAAGTGTATAACTTAGTGACAGGCACATGGCCTGTGTTGTTATTCTGTCCTTACATTTCACATTGGAGAGCTTTGCAGCAATTTACAGTGTTGCCTTATTGACAAATGATATTATTGTTTACAGTCGGCCAACACATTGTAATTCCAATTGCTGGAACATGCGAAAATGAACCTGAAAAATTCCCATGTGATTAAAATGTTTATTTGATATTATAGTAAGAATTTATTGCAGCTAATACAATATAAGGATAAACAGTCCCATCTGTCTGTTACCACAGGTTATAACATGATACCTGTAACAGGTCTAGTTGCGTGTGGAACAGTTTGTTAGTACACACTTGCTGATGAGTGTTGCTCTGTGTCTGAGCTCATTCCACTCCATGTAAGTCATAGCCTCCGTGGTATAGAAATGTTCCCATATTGCAGCTAATACAATATTAGGATAAACAGTCCCATCTGCCTGTTACCACAGGTTATAACATGATACCTGTAACAGGTCTAGTTGCGTGTGGAACAGTTTGTTGGTAACACTTGCTGATGAGTGTTGCTCTGTGTCTGAGCTCATTCCACTCCATGTTAGTCATAGCCTCCGTGGTATAGAAATGTTCCCATATTGCAGCTAATACAATATTAGGATAAACAGTCCCATCTGCCTGTTACCACAGGTTATAACATGATACCTGTAACAGGTCTAGTTGCGTGTGAAACAGTTTGTTGGTAACACTTGCTGATGAGTGTTGCTCTGTGTCTGAGCTCATTCCACTCCATGTTAGTCATAGCCTCCCTGGTATAGAAATGTTCCCATATTGCAGCTAATACAGTGATACAATATTAGGTTAAACAGTCCCATCTGTCTGTTACCACAGGTTATAACATGATACCTGTCACTAGTCTACTTGCGTGTGAAACAGTTTGTTGGTACACACTTGCTGATGAGCGTTGCTCTGTGTCTGAGCTCATTCCACTCCATGTTAGTCACAGCCTCCGTGGTATAGAAATGTTCCAATATTGCAGCTAATACATTCTTAGGTTAAACAGTCCCATCTGTCTGTTACCACAGGTTATAACATGATACCTGTAACAGGTCTAGTTGCGTGTGGAACAGTTTGTTAGTACACACTTGCTGATGAGTGTTACTCTGTGTCTGAGCTCATTCCACTCCATGTAAATCATAGCCTCCGTGGTATAGAAATGTTCCCATATTGCAGCTAATAGAATATTAGGTTAAACAGTCCCATCTGTCTGTTACCACAGGTTATAACATGATACCTGTCACAAGTCTACTTGCGTGTGAAACAGTTTGTTGGTAACACTTGCTGATGAGTGTTGCTCTGTGTCTGAGCTCATTCCACTCCATGTTAGTCATAGCCTCCGTGGTATGGAAATGTTCCCATATTGCAACTAATACAGTGATACAATATAAGGTTAAACAGTCCCATCTGCCTGTTACCACAGGTTATAACATGATACCTGTAACAGGTCTAGTTGCGTGTGGAACAGTTTGTTGGTAACACTTGCTGATGAGTGTTGCTCTGTGTCTGAGCTCATTCCACTCCATGTTAGTCATAGCCTCCGTGGTATAGAAATGTTCCCATATTGCAGCTAATACAATATTAGGATAAACAGTCCCATCTGCCTGTTACCACAGGTTATAACATGATACCTGTAACAGGTCTAGTTGCGTGTGAAACAGTTTGTTGGTAACACTTGCTGATGAGTGTTGCTCTGTGTCTGAGCTCATTCCACTCCATGTTAGTCATAGCCTCCCTGGTATAGAAATGTTCCCATATTGCAGCTAATACAGTGATACAATATTAGGTTAAACAGTCCCATCTGTCTGTTACCACAGGTTATAACATGATACCTGTCACTAGTCTACTTGCGTGTGAAACAGTTTGTTGGTACACACTTGCTGATGAGCGTTGCTCTGTGTCTGAGCTCATTCCACTCCATGTTAGTCACAGCCTCCGTGGTATAGAAATGTTCCAATATTGCAGCTAATACATTCTTAGGTTAAACAGTCCCATCTGTCTGTTACCACAGGTTATAACATGATACCTGTAACAGGTCTAGTTGCGTGTGGAACAGTTTGTTAGTACACACTTGCTGATGAGTGTTACTCTGTGTCTGAGCTCATTCCACTCCATGTAAATCATAGCCTCCGTGGTATAGAAATGTTCCCATATTGCAGCTAATAGAATATTAGGTTAAACAGTCCCATCTGTCTGTTACCACAGGTTATAACTTGATACCTGTCACAAGTCTACTTGCGTGTGAAACAGTTTGTTGGTAACACTTGCTGATGAGTGTTGCTCTGTGTCTGAGCTCATTCCACTCCATGTTAGTCATAGCCTCCGTGGTATGGAAATGTTCCCATATTGCAACTAATACAGTGATACAATATAAGGTTAAACAGTCCCATCTGCCTGTTACCACAGGTTATAACATGATACCTGTAACAGGTCTAGTTGCGTGTGGAACAGTTTGTTGGTAACACTTGCTGATGAGTGTTGCTCTGTGTCTGAGCTCATTCCACTCCATGTTAGTCATAGCCTCCGTGGTATAGAAATGTTCCCATATTCCAGCTAATACAATATTAGGATAAACAGTCCCATCTGCCTGTTACCACAGGTTATAACATGATACCTGTAACAGGTCTAGTTGCGTGTGAAACAGTTTGTTGGTAACACTTGCTGATGAGTGTTGCTCTGTGTCTGAGCTCATTCCACTCCATGTTAGTCATAGCCTCCCTGGTATAGAAATGTTCCCATATTGCAGCTAATACAGTGATACAATATTAGGTTAAACAGTCCCATCTGTCTGTTACCACAGGTTATAACATGATACCTGTCACTAGTCTACTTGCGTGTGAAACAGTTTGTTGGTACACACTTGCTGATGAGCGTTGCTCTGTGTCTGAGCTCATTCCACTCCATGTTAGTCACAGCCTCCCTGGTATAGAAATGTTCCAATATTGCAGCTAATACAATATAAGGTTAAACAGTCCCATCTGTCTGTTACCACAGGTTATAACATGATACCTGTAACAGGTCTAGTTGCGTGTGGAACAGTTTGTTAGTACACACTTGCTGATGAGTGTTGCTCTGTGTCTGAGCTCATTCCACTCCATGTTAGTCACAGCCTCCGTGGTATAGAAATGTTCCCATATTGCAACTAATACAGTGATACAATATTAGGTTAAACAGTCCCATCTGCCTGTTACCACAGGTTATAACATGATACCTGTAACAGGTCTAGTTGCGTGTGAAACAGTTTGTTGGTAACACTTGCTGATGAGTGTTGCTCTGTGTCTGAGCTCATTCCACTCCATGTTAGTCATAGCCTCCGTGGTATAGAAATGTTCCCATATTGCAGCTAATACAATATTAGGATAAACAGTCCCATCTGCCTGTTACCACAGGTTATAACATGATACCTGTAACAGGTCTAGTTGCGTGTGAAACAGTTTGTTGGTAACACTTGCTGATGAGTGTTGCTCTGTGTCTGAGCTCATTCCACTCCATGTTAGTCATAGCCTCCGTGGTATGGAAATGTTCCCATATTGCAACTAATACAGTGATACAATATTAGGTTAAACAGTCCCATCTGCCTGTTACCACAGGTTATAACATGATACCTGTAACAGGTCTAGTTGCGTGTGGAACAGTTTGTTAGTACACACTTGCTGATGAGTGTTGCTCTGTGTCTGAGCTCATTCCACTCCATGTTAGTCACAGCCTCCGTGGTATAGAAATGTTCCCATATTGCAGCCAATACAATATTAGGATAAACAGTCCCATCTGTCTGTTACCACAGGTTATAACATGATACCTGTCACAAGTCTACTTTCGTGTGAAACAGTTTGTTGGTACACACTTGCTGATGTGTGTTACTCTGTGTCTGAGCTCATTCCACTCCATGTTAGTCATAGCCTCCGTGGTATAGAAATGTTCCCATATTGCAGCTAATACAATATTAGGATAAACGGTCCCATCTGTCTGTTACCGCAGGTTATAACATGATACCTGTAACAGGTCTAGTTGCGTGTGGAACAGTTTGTTAGTACACACTTGCTGATGAGTGTTGCTCTGTGTCTGAGCTCATTCCACTCCATGTTAGTCACAGCCTCCGTGGTATAGAAATGTTCCCATATTGCAGCCAATACAATATTAGGATAAACAGTCCCATCTGTCTGTTACCACAGGTTATAACATGATACCTGTCACAAGTCTACTTGCGTGTGAAACAGTTTGTTGGTACACACTTGCTGATGAGTGTTGCTCTGTGTCTGAGCTCATTCCACTCCATGTTAGTCATAGCCTCCGTGGTATAGAAATGTTCCCATATTGCAGCTAATACAGTGATACAATATTAGGTTAAACAGTCCCATCTGTCTGTTACCTCAGGTTATAACATGATACCTGTCAGAGGTCTACTTGCGTGTGAAACAGTTTGTTGGTAACACTTGCTGATGAGTGTTGCTCTGTGTCTGAGCTCATTCCACTCCATGTAAGTCATAACCTCCGTGGTATAGCAATGTTCCCATATTGCAGCTAATACAATATTAGGATAAACAGTCTCATCTGCCTGTTACCACAGGTTATAACATGATACCTGTAACAGGTCTAGTTGCGTGTGAAACAGTTTGTTGGTAACACTTGCTGATGAGTGTTGCTCTGTGTCTGAGCTCATTCCACTCCATGTTAGTCATAGCCTCCCTGGTATAGAAATGTTCCCATATTGCAGCTAATACAGTGATACAATATTAGGTTAAACGGTCCCATCTGTCTGTTACCACAGGTTATAACATGATACCTGTCACAAGTCTACTTGCGTGTGAAACAGTTTGTTGGTAACACTTGCTGATGAGTGTTACTCTCTGTCTGAGCTCATTCCACTCCATGTTAGTCCTGGCCTCCGTGGTATAGAAATGTTCCCATACTGCAGCTAATACATTCTTAGGTTAAACAGTCCCATCTGTCTGTTACCATATGTTATAACATGATACCTGTAACAAGTCTACTTGCGTGTGAAACAGTTTGTTGGTAACACTTGCTGATGAGTGTTACTCTCTGTCTGAGCTCATTCCACTCCATGTTAGTCCTGGCCTCCGTGGTATAGAAATGTTCCCATACTGCAGCTAATACATTCTTAGGTTAAACAGTCCCATCTGTCTGTTACCATAGGTTATAACATGATACCTGTAACAAGTCTACTTGCGTGTGAAACAGTTTGTTGGTAACACTTGCTGATGAGTGTTACTCTGTGTCTGGGCTCATTCCACTCCATGTTAGTCATAGCCTCCGTGGTATAGAAATGATCTCTTGTTTTGTTATGAAGCTCTGTCTGTGGTTGAGTAAATGCAGCTCTAGTATTTATTTAGCGTATGGCGTTTAGTGCCGGGAGCGTCCGAGGACATGTTCGGCTCGCCAGTGGCTGTAGCTACTTGAATGCGGACACCCATGGGGTGTGCTACAAGTTCCGTTCAATTTCAACTAGTTCCAACATTCACTACCAGATGTCACTGAACGTTCAAACTTTGATAGAGTGTTTCAACGAAATCTAACCTACAATTTAGCTTCACACAAGTTTAATTAGTGGAAGGTTCTTTTATATGCCATAAATCTATGACATGGGACCGCCAGATTTACTTGCCCTCCTGAGGAAGGCATACTCAAGGATTTTAACGCTTTTAAAAGTCTGACGACCTCGGCCGGGTTAGAACCCGCGATCTTGGGCATAGAAACTACGTCACCGAGGCCGCTAGCTGTAGATGGTAATATCAGATGATATCGGAGTTCGTTCTCGAGTTAACTCATAACAACATAGCCTTGACTGGGTCTTGACGACCTCTGAAGGCAGTGCTCTTCAAGATATACTTGCTACATACGGTTTTCAGTTTTCACTGATAGCAAAGTGATATGTTCTGAAACTATAAGAGTCGGGAAATATTTCCATATAACTTATTTATTGTTATGGACTACTGAGGAGGAAGAAACCTAAGGGATGACATGTATCAAGCGTCATCAGATTCAAGTATACAAGACAAAACACTACCAAACACTCACTAACGATCCCTGCCCACCAAAAACAGAAAGCACGACAACAACTTAGAAAGTGTGGCTTTATTACTGACAAATACTAAAGGGTTAGTTACATACTTACATCCGTACCCGGCATGCATTGCAATGCTAATCGATGACAGTGTGGGCTTATGGATATACAATATGTTTTCTTCTTTTTCCGTTAACTGCCTCCAAACTATTGTAAAATAGACTTACTATCTCAGAAACATTCACGAGAGTGTGCTCAACAACTCACCAAAGTTTCATCGCAATCGGATGAATGGTATATGAACGCATAGGGGACTTGGTTGAAACATTTGTTGAATCTACTCGTGCGCTACCAACTGTGAAATGGATTTACTGTGCCCATTTCAACAATGAAATATGCAAATCACAGTTTGCCAGCAATGCTCAATCGGGAGTATCGGAGTTCACGGTTTGTTCTCCCACTCTGTGACTTACACGCTTTGGATTAAGCATAGGATACACTTCCAAAAATAAACAAAATCAAAATTCTACTATCGAAACATTTAATTATCCAAAATATGGCGCTACAAAAATAAACAAATGAAAATACTGACACTACACTTCACACTTGTCCAAAGATGAACAAGGAATTCAAATTAAGCAATCACAAAATAATAATTACTGGTTTTCCAAAAACCAATAAAACTCCATCTAAGTTTCACTCCCATATGGCGTCAATTCTAATTCTTTAAAAACGAGCTCCAAATGGCTCGGTAAAGTTTACCTGCACTGTGTTAACAGTTAAACACACATCATTTAATATTTACATTAGTATATCTGGCTTTAATCATAATATCATAGTATGGATAATCATTAATTTATTTTGGGCTCTCACAAGACTCATCTGTTACCATCTCTCTCTCTCAAGCTACCAACTCACTACCGTGATTGGAAAAATTTCGGTATCCCCGAGTTATAGAAAACTACTGAGCAAGTCAACTTATAATTACTCCCAGAATCTTAATGCTTTCATAAGAACTCGTGAATCACTGAATCATTTAATAATAAAGTTAGGGATTTATTATTTTGTCATCAGAGACAATTATATCTTAAGGAAGCAACGATCTGAACTCTGCAAGCGATAATAATGAATGTAAAAGGACCTCAGTTCAAATACTGGGTCGTTAAAACCATCTTAAACACTTCCGTGTACTGTGAATCAGACAGCCCGTTCCTAACCTACCTCATAAAAGAGTGTGAGGGTCTGTCTCAACACTTGGCTGATTTATTGCTGTGGAGGGAGGGGAACTCTACAGTCTCGCTTCCGCAAGGGACTGGCTATTCAGCTTTTAAACACAGCTTTTTCAAATGCATTTCTCTGAATGGCAAGGCTCACGATACAAATTAACCACAAGACAACTATTAGGTTCTACAGACCTATTCTTTCAGCTTCGGAAAAGTATAATTATGAAGTGTCCTCATTAGCGGGTAAGAAACTTCAATAAAACAACCAATATTAAGGGGCTTCAACACGGACGACTCTGAGTTCAATCCTTTAAAATACCTCGGGAGCAGTATCCCAACTTTGAGGACTTACAACATTTGCGACTTAAGGAAGGCCTAGCATGCCAACAGCGCTCATAATACAACATAAATTGCACCCTTTTCACAATTCAACATAAAATGCCTCAGGAGCAGTATCCCAACTCATTACCGCAACTAACTGCCCCTCACAATTATTTTTACCGAGCATTTCAACGCATTCCTAGCGTGACAAATTACTTCACTGCGCGACATGGCGCTCATACATAAAATAGCCAAGTTGCCTTTCAAAGAAAGAAAAAAATTCAAATCAAAGTTTGATCTACGTCTCAAAATATATATACTCAGCCTCCATCAACAATAATCATTTATACCATTAAGAACATATTGATTCACAACATATAATAATTCATCTAAAGGAGCTCTTGCAGCTACCACTTACTCAATATAAAATTCATCACTTAATTTATTAAATTATTATTATTATTATTACGCTTGCATTACCATAGTTATATTTACCATTATACTGATATTCCACTAAATCTTTTCCACAAGTGATTCATTAATACTTCACATATTTATTATTATTTCAATCAAATTAATCGTTCAGATCGCGCAATCTTTATTTCACATGTTTTCAAACATCTCTACTTCCACTCATGAGGATTATACGCAAATCTTCCCAAAACACATAATAATGAAATTAGTACTCACATGATTGTACGGTCAGAGACCGGATTCTCCACCGATGGAACATTTTCACCAACCAATTTATTCTTAAGCCATATTCATGGTTATATCTACACTTGACAACACTTTCCTAACAGCACATAAAACATATACACTAATCACTTTGAAGATAGAGAATACCATTTTGGATTCGTTTTCACTTAAACACAAATACAATTTCACTAAAAATATATTACACTTCAAAATTTCACTATACTTGAATTATATAAAAATGTTATCACTCTGGCGTTAATTATTTACCTTAACACACGTGATTTCTTTATTCTTTCCCGTTTCCAAGGGTTGCACTATATGCACGTCGGCTTCCTACTCTGATGAGATGATTGAAAGTCTCGATCGAACTAACCTCACTGGAACGGCTGATCTTCTAATTCTGGTTTGACTATCGGCTTATAAATTTTACTGCCCGATGTCGTATCTTGCTAGACGCTAACTTGTTTTACTAATAAAAGTCTGTCACTGATGTATTACTTTTATGATCGCTTGAAATTGTATAACGGCGACCTAGTAATTTCCTTGCTTAATAATCCACACGTGGATTTTACTTTCTGTTACTTCGTTTCTTGACTTATTGGAGTACTCCCCAATGTCTGACTGTTCATTTGTCTACACCTAGGAAAAGCCTGGAACCTCGATTCCTAAATTTTATCGTACTTCGCTCTAGTCCCCTCAGTTCAGGAACACTAGGCATTTGGGTAGATTATAGGCCAGGGAATAACCCACCCACCAAGGGAAGATGATTAAGAGAAGGAAGTAGATTTGGGATTGTGGAAAAAGGATAGAAAAATAGGAGGAGAGTCCCACAAAATTAATGAGTTCAACTTTAAATACCTTTAGAGGCAGTTGCCACTGAAAATTAACACCTTGATACCTAAAGTAGGTACGAGCTTGGTCGAGGCTAACGGGAACCGCAGCTAAGGCTTGGGCAGTTTGCCAGAGAGAGGCTTTAGTGTATTTCCTCCCAAGCACGAATGAAAGTACTATAGGGAAGGGTGATGGTCTGGCCAGACAAATAGTAAAAGCTTTATTGAGGGTGAACGAGGGCATAAACCTAGGAAGAGCTAGGAAAGCCAGGATCCTGCCTAACTGTAGTATCAGAGAAATGATGAATCCAAAAACAAATATTTAATTTATTTAACAATTTAAAGAAGTTAATATTTTTGACAATTAAATATTTTCCAATCTTATTAACAATTTGAGGTCGCAGACCTCCGACAACATTCAGAAATTGCTCCAGGCAAATAACAATTTTTAAGGTTTTTTGAACCTTGTATTAAAATCTTGGAAAGATTTAATAAAATAGGCAAAATGGAATAATTAAAGTTTTAACATTTACAGGAGTACAAGCAGTGTACTATAAGAAACCTCCGAAAGAACATTCTAACGAGAATAACAACTTCGAAGATAACAAAATAGAAAACTTAAAGAATAAAAAGGAAGTTCCTACAACTTCTTATATTTAAACTTTGTGAGATTTATACAAAGAGAGCAGGTCACTTACTGTGAACCTGAAAAGTTAATCAAAAGGAAGGTTCTAGACCTCTTATACTTTGAATAAGACTCGCAAGTTAAATGAGGCAGTTTTCATTTAGCGAGACCAAAAAATAACTCACTCAAGAGTTGAGAGAATTGTTTTCCCTGCCTTTGAAGGGAGGAACAATGTAAGTTTGAAACGTGTGCTAGACACGTAATTATACAGACATACTTAATGATAAACCAACAAAATGGAAGGGCACTTCTTGGAATGACACCTTATTGGAACAGACCTAGATTAAAAGTTTATTGCAGGTTGTTAGTGAGAGGTTTAGGAAAGAGAAATGGGAATTAAGGAAAATGTTCATGGCCTTATTTGAATATAAGCGGACGATCGCGACGCGGTAGAAAAGTTGAGCAAGCACTGGTTTTCACTATAGTTCATTGAAACATATGAAAAGTTCACTGTGGAGACACAAAGTTTATGGAAAAGAAAGTTATTGCAATGATGAAAATAACTCGTTTCACTAGATAAGTGAGAGCCTATTTCTTGAGAAAATTGTAAATTACAATTAAATGCGCTATAGAAAATTCCCGCGGTGGACGAAACTTCACTATGTAGTAATTTAGAAGTAAGATAATTCAATTTTAAACAGAATTCTCACAAGTACGTGAGAAATACATGACGGCAGGACTTGTAGATTGAGTACAGAATCTAGAAGGTTCCAGAACAATCTTGGCAGTAAAATGGGGCTAATGTAAATCCAGCGGAGGAACTAGCTTGTTGAATATAGACAGCGGGTAATTAGATAATATCCCACGTAGAGAGAGGATTTCTCATTAGAATAGCTTAATAAAGCTCTTTATGGTAAAGTCGGCTTATGCAAGCGAAAGCTCAACATGGCAAATCCCACGAAGAATGATTTTTGCCCCAAAATAAATACTTTCACACTGTCTATAAAAGTATCATTAAAAACACGTAGAAGTTAAAACCATGAAGATGAGGTTAAAACTTGAGGAAGGTTGTTGCATGTCGAAGTGAAGTTCCTCACTGATGCCTAGAGTTCCAACATGGCGTGGAATTTAGAAAATGCCTCGTTAGGTCAGGAGGCTAGCTCTGGTTGAGCCCTAACTGATTGCTTCAACTGCCGACTAAGAAGTGAGACTTGCTCAGCGAAGCACGGAAGGTCCTAGGAAGGGGAGAAAGTGGGGGTAGGAAACAAAAGGTATACATATCAGCATAACCAACTTTAAAGAAAAATAAATAATCTTCTTTTGCTGAGCTGGTCTTCAAAGAGTTGACAACAGTATCTGGTAGCCAAATGGATATGGAATTCCTCTTGCGCGAGGAAGAGTTGAAGAGCTTCAGAGATTCGTTGTTATATGACGCTAGGTGGGTCACAGAATATATATCTGGAACAGACTCATACAAAATATAAGAGATTTGCACATAAAGGAGAAAACAAATGATCACTGTTGGTGTTTGACAAAGAGGAAGAAAGAAATGAACATGCAAGGAGCAGTAGACATTATATCTCAGGTACCGTGTATTCAAAGAATACACCAGCATTACTATTACGTTCTACCCTGATCTGGTTACTTAACGTAGGTAGAACTGAATATTTCACTGTCCTTGGGTACTTCGAAATCTTATGATGCGTCGGTTCTTTAACTGAAACTATATAAACTCGAGTACCTATCGCCAGTAATCTCTTAAGTCCACAGTCTAAACTTTGACTGTACTGGTGAACTTTATAAAGTCCGAAGCTTGATGAAATTATTCCCTATAACAGGATTCTGATGTGTCTTCACACGACGATACTAATGACGATACTGGACGGCAACTCCCATACGGGGTGCTAGTCTGTGATACAGAGTAACATGACCTCTCACGGTCTGGTAAATACTGCATTTAACGATGATTGTTCCAGAGTGCAGCGTCTATGCGCTCACCAAGACTGAATGGTTGTACTTTGCGAAACAGTACCACGCTCTCCGGCGTCTTTGATAAACTGAATGTACTTTGATGCAGCACTCCCACACTAGGAGTTCACTGAAGATTGCCTTGTTGTTGGTTGAAACAGCAGCGCGCCACTCTAGGTTGTTGAAGACTGAATTTGATACAGCTGGATGCCCCCTCTCTGGCTATCGGAGAACTGCATGCTCCTCCTGGCACGTCCAGGGTTTATATTGAGATCTGCCACATAAAGATCAGATCTGCTTCTTCTCCAGCACTAACTTCTTAAGTAATTGTTGTATAATTTTGAAAAATATATCTCCTAAAAGCTCTTGTTTTAAACGTAAAAGGGTTTCTTTGATCACGAAAATCGATCACACAATTCCAAGATATTAAATAATTTGGCTCCTCAGATGCGCGGGTAGTGTGGTTTATTTTTTCATCTCTCCCATCTTTGGGCTCGGAGAATAACTAACGACGTAATGCCGCGTATGCATTTCTTTCCTGTGCAATTATTATAAACTTTTTCCACACACAAAAATCTCTTTTCCAGGATGATCAACAGTGATGGGTTCATTTCATTAATTAAATGCTTGCAAATGGCTTAATTTTAATTATTTCTCTTCTTGCGTCATTGCGATGCTGCCATTTTATAGCTGAGTAAGATCTTTTTCCGAAACTCAATCTCACTCACTCGCCGTGGAAAGTTACCAGCTCTATTAATAATTATGCGCTAGCCTCTTATCGATGCGTCAAGCGTGATCTCATGCCCGCGTGACTTGTGTCACCCGCTCTTGCATCACATTATAACAGCCCAACTTCTTATTAGCCCTAAAAATCTTACAAATTCATTCTAAAGACTGCATTATTTCCTCTCTTCTTTTGCATATAAAATATGGATTCGACGCTTGATCCAATTGCAGATGGGTTCAAATCTCCCCCACTTAGATAAATAAATTTTCGAAATTTTGAGGAAATTTATTTAAATGTATTTCATAGAAAATCTCATTCTTTCAGTGTCAAAGCCAACATAACATCTCGCAGTACCTTCTGGTCTCCCTTTTACAAGCACTTCCTTTCTCTGGCTTGTTATAGTCTCAACAGGGTTCCCTTGATTCATTTCCTTTAAGCGGACGTCTACACTTAAGGTCATAAATCTCTTGTCTCGTTCGAGTATTTCTCTGCCTCCCCACAGTCTGGCGTGCACTCCAAACCTGTGTCAGACGGGTTCCTTTTTCTTCTTTCTTTATTTCATGGGACTGGCGTTCTGCCTGTCTGCCTCCTTTCTTCTCTTCCAACCACTAACTTATTTACATCACATTAAGGATCCACGGGTGCGATCTTGCCCTACCCCGTTATTCCTTTTCTGTTTTCTGGACTTAAGTCTACAGAACTTCATCTTTCGTTACAGGTGTGGTCTATCCCTACCCATATCCTTATCTGTTTTCTTCCAGTTTCCTTCATCTCGTATCGAGATGGCATTTTTCCAAAATGTCTTTTTTCTACTCTTCCAATTACAAAGTTCTTTAAGATTCTCTCCTTTCCTTTTCTTCCTTTCATTACATTTCTTTCTTCTAAGCTTCCAACTGTAAAAGACCTGCGAATTGTCTTTTTCCAGGGGAATTTGCGCTATTTCTAACCCTCTCATAATTTCAATCGGATTTTTATCATCCTGTAAACCTGCTACAATTAGCGGTTTTCTTCCTCTCAAAGACATCTCCTCTATTTACTTCATTATCTCCAAGGATTTTATCCTTTTCTATGAGGTTTTCTTTACTCCCATTTGAGTCTATTTCCATTTTTCTTTGCTCGGCCCTTTTTCGTTTGCTTTCCTGATATTTCATCCTGAGTTCCAAAATTTGTGCCTTCAGCTGTTCTTCTTCTAATTCCATATCCTCATCATTATTTTCCTGACTTTGGCCATTCTCTTCCTGCTCTTTATTTTCATCCTTATCCTCTGGGATGTCTATTTCCATCCTGTCCTGTCCAGACTGGTAATTTTCCTCAGGAATTTCCTCAACTTCTTGTGTAACCTCATTCTGGGACACCACCTGTTTATCTCTTAATTCATTTTTCTTTTCTTCGTCTTTTATTTCAAGTATTTCTTCTGACTTATCTTCCTGCTTAAATCGTGCGTATGAATGATCCTCTTTTATGTGTGATTCATTTTCATTTTGGCATCCTTTTTGACTTGGGATTTCCATTTCCTCCCGAATCTCTATGACTTTTTCTTCCTGTGGCTCCATAATTTTCTCCATTTCCACATGAGCCATAACCATTTCTGCTTCCCTTTCTATTTCTTCTTCTTTATGTCAAATTTCGGGTTCTTGCACCGTTATTTCCTTTTCTTCTACAACTACTGTTTTATTTTCAGCTTGGATAACTACGTTTTCCTAGCGACCTTCAGGATTTCTTCATATTCAAGGATTTTAATCTTTCTCACTTTGGCTAACTCCTGAATGGTTATTATATCATCTTCATCGTACATGGTCATTGCGAACTGATGCATCTTCCGATGTTCTCCTATTGTATTAACCATCTGTTCCTGAATATATTTCCTCCTATCGTGCTCTTGGTAATCGATCTTACACTTAATATGTTTCCAGTTCTTCCGTATTTTCCATAATTGCTTCCTTATTTCACTTACTTCATCAATGAAAATTCTCACCTGTTCCCAAGGAGCTAATTCTATTTTCCCTTCTTCAACCATGCGTTTCACAAATTTCTTCTCCATTTCTCTCACTGACTTTTTACTACTAGGGATTTTCGCATATGCCTCTTCTAACTCTTGGCTAGATATTACAAATAGTTTCTGAACTATTTTCTCCCTGACCTCATCTCGTTAGATTCTTTCCGATTCTCCATCATTTATGCTCTGATTTCCAGACGCTTTTCCTGAAACCCTAATTCTATTTGAAACTTCCAAAGTTCCTCTATCATTTCCCTAGGTTTCTTAAGTATTTCTTCTATTAACGCGCTATATTCCTGTGCCTCCTCTAAAGTAGCCATTTTAACCTTTTCCTGACGTGGAATGCTAAGACTATCATTCTTTTCGCTTTCCGATCCTACTTGAACTTGCATTATAAACTGAGACTTTGAATCATCCTCATTATTATCCTCATTATTGCTTTTACTATGCACGCATTCCCTTGGAACTGGTTTACATGTTTCACACTCAATTTGGAGCTCCATCGGCTCACCCTTTACCCTATTTTCTAAAGACATGTTACCTTCTCTTCGTGCAACTATGCCTCTAGATGCACGCATGCTTCCTAAGGAAATTTCTACATTTTCCTTGATTGGGTACCATTTTTCATTTTGTTGGAGGTTCAATTTACTCTCTATAGATTTGAATCTATCTTTTCTGTCTGCCTTCATGGCCTCCAACTTTTCACTACTGTCCGCCTTCATGGCGTCCAAGAGCCTCTGCATCTCTTCACTCAATGACATATTACTATCTTAGAGAATACAGTGGGCTACTCTGTCCCATCATCAATTCATGCGTGAGAGATGGTACTCTGAACTCTTGTGTCCCAATTTCCAAAATTCAACCTCAGTACGGGTGTTTACTAAAACGTACCCGTCTGGTATAATACTCATTACAATATCAACACCATTATGGAAGTGATTTTTTTTATAAAAAAAATAAAAGAACATATTTTTCAAAAAATGAAAATTTTGGTATTTCAAATAAAACTCGGGTTTTCCCTAGGAAAACTCATCCCTATGTACTGGGCGCCAAGATAATAGTGTTATTTATATCTAGTCATGCCCCACGTTGGGACTTAGACCAAGAAAAAGTGTTATAGGGGGTATTTTAGGGCTGCTCGGTGTGAGTTTCCAGGGTCCCAATGCGGTCAGTTAAATTTATATTTTGTAGCTAATTCCATCACTATTTTACCTTTACGTGATATGACCGTCTTTAGTGTTCCTAAAAGCATTAATCCAAGCACATTACTTCTATTCCCCCATGTGCCCATTTCAACAATGAAATATGCAAATCACAGTTTGCCAGCAATGCTCAATCGGGAGTATCGGGGTTCATGGTTTGTTCTCCCACTCTGTGACTTACACACTTTGGATTAAGCATAGGATACACGTCCAAAAATAAACAAAATCAAAATCCTACTATCAAAACATTTAATTATCCAAAATATGGCGCTACAAAAATAAACAAATGAAAATACTGACACTACACTTCACACTTGTCCAAAGATGAAAAACGAATTCAAATTAAACAATCACAAAAATAATAATTACTGGTTTTCCAAAAACCAACAAAACTCCATCTAAGTTTCACTCCCATATGGCGTCAATTCTAATTCTTAAAAAAGATCTCCAAATGGCTCGGTAAAGTTTACTTGCACTGTGTTAACAGTTAATCACACATCATTTAATATTTACATTAGTATATCTGGCTTTAATCATAATATCATAGTATGGATAATCATTAATTTATTTTGGGCTCTCACAAGACTCATTTGTTACCATCTCTCTCTCTCTCAAGCAACCAACTCACTACCGTGATTGGAAAAATTTCGGTATCCCCGAGTTATAGAAAACTACTGAGCAAGTCAACTTAAGATTAATCCCAGAATCTTAATGCTTTCATAAGAACTCGTGAATCACTGAATCATTTAATAATAAAGTTAGGGATTTATTATTTTGTCTTCAAAGACAATTATATCTTAAGGAAGCAATGATCTGAACTCTGCAAGCGATAATAATGATTGTAAAAGGACCTCAGTTCAAATACTGGGTCGTTAAAACCATCTTAAACACTTCCGTGTACTGTGAATCAGACAGCCCGTTCCTAACCTACCTCATAAAAGAGTGTGAGGGTCTGTCTCAACACTTGGCTGATTTATTGTTGTGGAGGGAGGGGAACTCTACAGCCTCGCTTCCGCAAGGGACTGGCTATTCAGCTTTTAAACACAGCTGCTTCAAATGCATTTCTCTGAATGGCAAGGCTCACGATACAAATTAACCACAAGACAACTATTAGGTTCTACAGACCTATTCTTTCAGCTTCGGAAAAGTATAATTATGAAGTGTCCTCATTAGCGGGTAAGAAACTTCAATAAAACAACCAATATTAAGGGGCTTCAACACGGACGACTCTGAGTTCAATCCTTTAAAATACCTCGGGAGCAGTATCCCAACTTTGAGGACTTACAACATTTGCGACTTAAGGAAGGCCTAGCATGCCAACAGCGCTCATAATACAACATAAATTGCACCCTTTTCACAATTCAACATAAAATGCCTCAGGAGCAGTATCCCAACTCATTACCGCAACTAACTGCCCCTCACAATTATTTTACCGAGCATTTCAACGCATTCCTAGCGTGACAAATTACTTCACTGCGCGACATGGCGCTCATACATAAAATAGCCAAGTTGCCTTTCAAAGAAAGAAAAAAAATCAAATCAAAGTTTGATCTACGTCTCAAAATATATATTCTCAGCCTCAGCCTCCATCAACAATAATCATTTATACCATTTTAAGAACATATTGATTCACAACATTTAATAATTCAACTAAAGGAGCTCTTGCAGCTACCACTTACTCAATATCAAATTCATCACACAATTAATTTATTTAATTATTATTATTATTATTATTATTACGCTTGCTTTACCATAGTTATATTTACCATTATACTGATATTCCATTAAATCTTTTCCACAAGTGATTCATTAATACTTCACATATTTATTATTATTTCAATCAAATTAATCGTTCAGATCGCGCAATCTTTATTTCACATGTTTTCAAACATCCCTACTTCCACTCATGAGGATTATACGCAAATCTTCCCAAAACACATAATAATGAAATTAGTACTCACATGATTGTACGGTCAGAGACCGGATTCTCCACCGATGGAACATTTTCACCCACCAATTTCTTCTTAAGCTATATTCATGGTTATATCTACATTTCACAACACTTTCCTAACAGCACATAAAACATATACACTAATCACTTTGA
Source organism: Meconema thalassinum (assembly GCA_946902985.2). Taxonomy (NCBI): domain Eukaryota; kingdom Metazoa; phylum Arthropoda; class Insecta; order Orthoptera; family Tettigoniidae; genus Meconema; species Meconema thalassinum. The sequence continues at coordinate 470,423,639 of OX336394.1, read as the reverse complement.
ATATAGAGAATACCATTTTGGATTCGTTTTCACTTAAACCCAAATACAATTTCACTAAAAATATATTACACCTCAAAATTTCACTATACTTGAATTATATAAATTTTTTTATCACTCTGGCGTTAATTATTTGCCTTAACACACGTGATTTCTTTATTCTTTCCCGTTTCCAAGGGTTGCACTATATGCACGTCGGCTTCCTACTCTGATGAGATGATTGAAAGTCTCGATCGAACTAACCTCACTGGAACGGCTGATCTTATAATTCTGGGTTTGACTATCGGCTTATAAATTTTACTGCCCGATGTCGTATCTTGCTAGACGCTAACTTGTTCGTCTAATAAAAGTCTGTCACTGATGTATTACTTTTATGATCGCCTGAACTTGTATAACGGCGACCTAGTAATTTCCTTGCTTAATAATCCACACGTGGATTTTACTTTCTGTTACTTCGTTTCTTGACTTATTGGAGTACTCCCCAATGTCTGACTGTTCATTTGTCTACACCTAGACAAAGCCTGGAACCTCGATTCCTAAATTCTATCGTACTTCGCTCTAGTCCCCTCAGTTCAGGAACACTAGGCGTTACTATTACGTTCAACCCTGATCTGGTTACTTAACGTAGATAGAACTGTATATTTCACTGTCTCTCGGGTACTTCGAAATCTTATGATGCGTCGGTTCTTTAACTGTAACTATATAAACTCAAGTACCTATCGCCGGTTATTTCTTAAGTCCACAGTCTAAACATTGACTGTACTGGTGAACTTTATAAAGTCCGAAGCGTGATGAAATTATTCCCTATAACAGGATTCTGATGTGTCTTCACACGGCGATACTAATGACGATACTGGACGGCAACTCCCATACGGGGTGCTCGTCTGTGATACAGAGTAACACGACCTCTCACGGTCTGGTAAATACTGCATTTAACGATGATTGTTCCAGAGTGCAGCGTCTATGCGCTCACCATAACTGAATGGTTGTACTTTGCGAAACAGCACCACGCTCTCCGGCGTCTTTGATAAACTGAACGTACTTTGGTGCAGCACTCCTACACTAGGAGTTCAATGAAGATTGCCTTGTTGTTGGTTGAAACAGCAACACGCCACTCTAGGACGTTGAAGACAGAATTAAATGCGGCCTGACGCTCCCGTGTCGGGCTGTTGGAGAACTGCATATGATGATAGTGACACAGCTTCACGCCCGTGGGCTGACGGTAACTGTATTCGATGTTTGATACAGCCGGACGCCCCCTCTCGGGCTATCGGAAAACTGCTTGCTCCTCCTGGCACGTCCAGGGTTTATATTGAGATCTGCCACAAAAAGATCAGATCTGCTTCTTCTCCAGCACTAACTTCTTAAGTAATTGTTGTATAATTTTGAAAAATATATCTCCTGAAAGCTCTTGTTTTAAACGAAAATCGATCACACAATTCCAAGATATTAAATAATTTGGCTCCTCAGATGCGTGGGTAGTGTGGTTTATTTTTCCATCTCTCCCATCTTTGGGCTCGGGGAATAACTAACGACGTAATGCCGTATATGCATTTCTTTCCTGTGCAATTATTATAAACTTTTTCCACACACAAAAATCTCTTTTCCAGGATGATCAACAGTGATGGATTCATTTCATTAATTAAATGCTTGCAAATGGCTTAATTTTAATTATTTCTCTTTTTGCGTCATTGCGATGCTGCCATTTTATAGCTGAGTAAGATCTTTTTCCGAAACTCAATCTCACTCACTCGCCGTGGAAAGTTACCAGCTCTATTAATAATTATGCGCTAGCCTCTTATCGATGCGTCAAGCGTGATCTCATGCCCGCATGACTTGTGTCACCCGCTCTTGCATCACATTATAACAGCCCAACTTCTTATTAGCCCTATAAATCTTACAAATTCATTCTAAAGACAGCATTATTTCCTCTCTTCTTTTGCATATAAAATATGGATTCGACGCTTGAACCAATTGCAGATGGGTTCATTACTTGGGTCAGAAACCTTTACGGGAGTTGGTTGGTTCCTCAGCTTAGGGGCTGCGACTACGCGGTCATGTAGCCCGTGTACTTAGGGAGTGAGTAGAATCCGTCTGATAACCGGTGTTAATTGTGATGGCTGTATTAGTGTGTGCTATCTGTTCTCAGGTAAGGACTCCAGACGATCAATTTCAAGTACCTACTTTTCCACCAAGGCTGGGATAGTACGGTACTTAACTTCTCCCTATCCCTAATACAGTTACACACACTACTGCAGTCAGCACATAAATACAGGTTATCAGACTCAACTCATGCCCAACTACAAGATATCCACACTCCTACAACCACAAACTTACGAATAAACCTCGATTTATTTTTCGTTTCCATTAAATGTCTGCCTACATTAGATCAATGTTGCTTAAGAGAGTAAAACAACGTTGCTTGTCTCTTATTCATGATGGAATTTAACTTTGTTTGGTGACTCTAGGTAAGTGCACACAATAATCCTACATTTGGCAATGAACACGAACTGAAATGCTTTCTGATTTAAACTCCAACAAACGTTTCTGTTTTTGCCGTGCCACTGTTGACTTAAGAAAACTACGAATGTGAGGTCTTCAGTGTCTTATTTTGTTTCTTCATTCCTTTGGCGCAAGTTGTGTACTCAACCTATACAAAGGAACATTTCTCCGCAGGTCGAAACGGATGATACCAAGGATATTAAGACTGAAGAATGTTCTTTTCCGGAGATGGCTTCACGCATCAAAACAGAAGCACAGTCTTCAGGTGTGAAAGAGGTAAGTTCCTTCAGACCTATTTGCCCCTGGCACTACAGCCCATGCAGGGCCTAGGCCTACCAAGCGACCGCTGCCCAGCCATTTGGCCTAATGACGTTGGAGGAACGCGTGGTCAGAGCATCGGGTCCCCTTGGCCGTTAATCTTGGTTTTCATGACCGGGGCGCGGCCTCACTGTCTGGCAGCTACTCAATTGTCCTCACGAAGCTGAGTGCACCCCGTTAGTTAATGAAATCCCTGACAGAGCCGGGAATCGAACCCGAGGCCTCCGGGTGAGAGGCAGGCCCGCTGTCCCAACACCTCGGGGCCGGCAGTTACAAGATATTGCATCTCCTTATCACCTAATAGCATTTCGGAATTAACAATTGCATTTTCACGATTGTGTTGATGACAAACGGAAGTGTTAGGTTGTGTATAGTAGAGAAAGCACCAGTCAATTTGATGGAAGAATGGGGACTTATAATATCTGGCCATCTTCCAGCTTTCTTCAATGTGGCTCTGATCAGTGGGCTAATGGGGGATGTATCTTCATCTTGGCAGAATATACATTATGTGAAGCTAGCATATGTTTGGCACAATCATGCAGCATTAGTTGCCCACTCTGGGCCTGTCTAGCTATATCAAATAATTTAGGATTTCTGTATTTAGCCAGAGATGAGGGCTAAAGATCGGAGGTGGGTTTGACCGGGTTGACTCCCCTCAGCTGTGTTGTTCTGTGGTTTTTCACTTTAACTACAGGCAATTACTGGGATGATTCCAACTTATGACAGTGGTCATCTCCATCCCAATCATTTTTCATTGCAAGGAAATGCACTTGGCCCAGTAGCGTAGCCATGATTTTAGTTTGGGGGGGCCATTAGGTCCTCATCTATTACTGCCAGAGTTTTAATATTTTAGCCTATTTTCATTTATGAAAAATAGTTAGCTTATGAGATCACCCCCCCCCCCCCCGCTATAATGAAATCTAAACGACCGGAGTGATTTCAAGGAAACTCGGTAAGCACATACTACTACCTCGTCCGACCTCGACCGTGCCTTTCAAATTTCAAATTTTGATGCGTGTCACCAATTCAGCATGCGGGCCACGCGAAATATTTCACTGGCATTCTATATCTCCGCATTGGTAACAGATATCACCCTGAACTTTAGTACAGTGATAAAGGACACTACAACAAGTTTACCGATGCGACTTTATTAAACATTTAGGAGTATTACCCTTCGCCTGTTCGCCATCTCTTGATGAATACAGTACTTTTGCATTTGTCAGTTGTCACAGGCTAGAGTAAAAGGTGGCTTTTCACCGATGTCTCAGTCTCACTCATGGCTGTGATTATATGGAAGCTACTGAGGTATGGGTGGTGCTTAGTAATGGCATTCGGGGCACAGTCAGTGCCTGTGAATGCTGTGAACGATTCAACTCGTAGGGTTAGGACTACTGTTCTGACTCAGTGAGGAAAGCAATGGCAAACTACCTCACTCCTCTTCTTGCCTAGAACGCCTCAAAATAGCTCAGTCTTGGGTTTTTGTGGGTATCTACTCACATAACGTAGCGGCGGTACTTTTTGAGGATCCAACCAGCCTTCGGGCTGACTACCTAACAGACAAACCCTTCATTTACAAAACCTGTTAAGTACAAAACGAACATGGTGGCCCAGCGAAGTTGAAACATTTTAATGGATATTTCACGCGATTTAACCATCCGAGCGCAGTGAATCTTAAAGCGGTAAATGTTTATACAAATTATAATCTACTTACATCTAATTTAGTTAAATTGTTTACATAACCTCAAGATGGAGGCTGTGCGAAATTTTAAAATTAAGTTTTTATTTCTTGTGTCCTAATCATGCGATCGTAGTGAAAGTTTGTATAATGAACCTACGCAATAATTTTCATCTAATGTTACATAACTGCATGGCCTACATCTGGCGACCATCCGAAATATTTAGACGGTTCTCAATATCTACGAATCTATTGCAGCAATCAAACTGAAATTTTGTATGCTGATTTAGGCTATTAATATAAGTTCAATAACCTGGTGAGCACAGTACCAACATGGCGGCAAAGTGAAGTAAAAACATTTAAATGGAATTGACTCGCGATTTCAATATCCGAGCGCAGTGAAACTTGGTACGGTAACTGTTCACACAAAATCTACTGCCATCTAATTAAATTCAATTGTTTTATGCCAAGATGGCGGCAGTGTTACATTTTAAAATTGAGTTTTTATTTCTTGTGTCCTAATCATGCGATCGAAGTGAACGTTTGAATAATGAACCTATGCAATAATCTTCGTCTAACGGTGCATAACTCTATGGCGTACATACAGAACAATCCAACATGGCGTTCCTTTTCATAGGCGGGAGATTTTTCTAATAAAGAAGACCAATTGGATACATGAAAATAGGCTATATAGTTCTTTACGAAACTACTTGTTTTGAGTATAAGTTCTTTAGGGTCCATTTTAACTTAGGACTAAGATCTTCAGTCTGTTCATGTCTGTCTGAATTCTGTCCTTCGTTGCTTTGTTTTGAGGCAGCTCACAGCTGTGTCAGTGTCTATATTTGTCTCTGTCGCTCAGATTTTCAATTATCTGTTATCAGAATACTACTACAATATTGTTGGAATATTCACACGTTTCTGTTCAGAATGTTCTTTTACATTAACACCGCACTATGTCTTGGTGTTTTATAAATAGTTTATTTTAACAGAAATGTTTTTAGTCAATTGAATGAATCTGAAAAAAAAACATCAGGGGTAGATAACAGGAAGAAGGCATCAAACAAGTACCTACGTTGCAAAATATTTAGGTATATTTTTGTTAGTGTTATTTATACAGTGCTGTTTTAAGGTAAGCCTAACGGTCGCCGTATATGGTACCTCAATCTTGTTTATTATTATTATTATTCAGAGGAAACTGTGGAACCCTTTAAAAAAAATGGAATAACTTTACATTCTATCAAGATATAACTGGCCCCCTCCTGAGAGGTCTCCTGCTAATTGGCAATCTCCTAATTTCTTGCGTCTTTCTCGTTCAGAGATAATTATTTGTGAAAGCTGTGCCTATATAATCAAATGGGGGCCTCAATTTTCTACACCTACAATAAAAGCTTTTCATAACTTACCGAAGATGTGTCCAGTTTTGCCTTCTTTATGACAAATCTTAACAGTCGCTAATGTGACAAAAAGAAGAAAGAAAAGAGCAACTAACAAACAACTCTGGACTCTTCCCCAATACACAAACGGTATATCTTCTCTCGCACGGACACACGATCACCGTAAATCTCGACAGTGGCGACAATCAACCACGCTGAGCCAATATTGTTGCCTGGGACATTTTAACACTGCTATTTCCAGGAAATGGAAATTAAAAGCTGACAAGATATAACTGGCCCCATCCTGAGAGGTCTCCTGCTAATTGGCAATCTCCTAATCTCTTGGTAGACTTTTGTATCCCCAGTACTCAGGTACCTACTGTTCTTGGAAAATCCCCCTCCCCCATGTCACAATCCTAATTGCTACCCTGTTATTTGAGCTCCCCCAGGCAGTGCAGACACCGAAATGATGACAGGCCGTGAAAAGATTGGTAGTACATTCTTTGTCAAAGCATTTACTGTATTTAACATTTCGTTGTAGGTTCTAAATTTGTTCGAGCCGTAAGAAAATGTGAAGGCTTATGCCAACCCCAATTTCTGGATTTATTTTGGGGGTGCCCCGGCCCCTCTGGGCCCTCCCTCTGGCTACGCCACTGACTTGGCCTCAAGCATAAAGTTTATTTATTTATTTATTTATTTATTTGTTGATGGTACACAACAGGGCTCAGTGTGCGCCCCAATAATAGTGCACCTACACAGTAAGATACATTTCCCGATATGTCTGCATTAAGTATTAATATCTTAATGTAATTCTTAAAACTAAGAAGTTCACACAGATCAAAATGCATAGTAGTAAAAAGATAATATAGAAACTAAATCTAAGTATGATCTAATGCCAAATATAAAAACAGGTTTTGAAATGATTACATAATAAACTAAAAGGTAACATCAATAACTAGGGAACAGGCCTATCCACATATATACATTGTTGATTCTGTTATGTGTGATAATTTTATTAGAGTGACTGGGTTATAATTTCCAAGAACGGTCTGATTGAGAGACAGAAATCTAGTTTCCAGTTTACACGAACCGCATCGCTGTAAATACTGCAAAGCCTCCATACAGGTGAATTGTTATGTGAAGTGGTATTGGTTATATCATTTTTGAATGTTATGGTTGATCTTGTAGTTAAGCGAGGGATGTTGAAATTTAGGAGCGATAGGAAAAATGAGTTATCAATTTGACCGTTAATGACTTTATAAAGGAATTTCATATCATTCACTTGCCTTCGAGACTCCAAACTAGTCATGCCGAAATTCAACAAAAGTTCACCGTAGGGTACCATGTGTGGGTAATTGCCCGTTATTTTGAGGTGTAAATATCTGAGGAATTTCTTTTGAACTTGCTCAATGGACTTAATGCATGTTTTCTGCCAGGGACTCCATACTTGGCTGGCGTACTCGAGCTTGGATCTCACCATGACAGTATAAAGGTTTATGCAGGTACTGGTCCTAATGAATGGCTTAGTGTTTCTTATTATAAACCCTAACATGCGGTAAGCATCCCCGACCGTCTTTTGCACATGATAAGTGAAAGCAAGCTCTCGGTCAAACAGAATCCCTAGATCTTTCTTCTCGCTTACTGTTTTCAATGACTTAGGTCCAATTCCATAAACAAATGTGATTGGGTTCTTCTTACGTGTAAAGGTCATAACAACACACTTCGGTACGTTTAAGTATAATTTGTTTTCTATACTCCATTTGTGTATATTATTTAGGTCATTTTGTAGTAGAGTGCAGTCATTAGTGGAAGAAATTGACTTAAATATTTTGAAGTCATCTGCATATAAAAGACTATTTGAGTGCAGTATACATCGTGGCAAATCATTTATCATTGCTAGAAAAATCAAAGGTCCAAGGTTCGAACCTTGGGGTATTCCGGAATGAACTATGTATTCCTTTGAGGCAATTTTCTGGAACAAAACAAATTGTTTCCTGTCTCTGAGGTAGGAGATGAATAATTTGAGTAATGGGTGGGAAAATCCCAAAATACATAATTTTTTAAGAAGGATATCGTGATTTATCGTGTCGAAAGCTTTCTCGAAATCTGTAAATATGACATCCATCTGCCCTCCTTTATCTAACTCTTTAGATATAATTTGAGTAAAATTAATTGCATTCGTCACTGTAGATTTCCTGGATAGGAAACCATGTTGGTTATCTCTTACGAGTGGTCTGAGAAATACTGATATTCTTCCGTGCAATATGAATTCAAATACCTTGGCTACTGCGGATAAAATAGATATAGGACGGTAGTTATTAATTAGTGATGGGTCTCCCGATTTTAGTATAGGGCAGACGCGAGTGATTTTCCAGGCGTCAGGGAACGTACAAGTTTGTATTGCTAAGTTAAATATAAAGTGTGACGGGTCCCTGAGGCTTTCAGCACATCCCTTAACTACATACGGTGGAATATTATCAGGACCAGCCGACGACTTAGGTTTTAATTTTTTAAATGCCATTTCTATCTCTTCCTTTGAGACAAGTTTTATGTGAAGGGTGTTGGGAGTATTCGAATTGCAGGCTGGGACTTTGTATTGGGCTGACTGAGAGTCATACACTGATTTGAAATATGACGCGAAACCTTCAACAATGGAATCACCCCCGTCCAATTCTTCATTATTATATTTAAAAGTGTCGCATGAGTTCCTATTTTTTTTTCTTGTTTTTAATAAACGTCCAAAATTTCTTTGAGTCCCTGCTAATGTTTTGTTCAATATTATGGATATATTTCTTATAAGATAATTTAATGTCCTTTTTAATTTCTGACCTTAATTCTTCAAAACGTAGTCTATGATGATCTGAGTAATGTTTTCCCTTCCTATGGTATTCCTTCTCCTTCAATTTACTCTTTATTTCCTTAGAGAACCAGACAGGATATTTTCTGACCGTTTGTCGTTTACATATAGGAACGGTTTCGCCAAGTACTGTGTTAAAAATCTGATAAAACAGGTCTACTGCAGTATTTACATCAGTGCACTCGTATATTTGACCCCAGGCACTATCCCTCAACCGAGTGTACATTTGCTCAAAATCGGCTTCCCGGAAGTTATAGGTATCATTAGGCTGGATAATTACTTGGTTTCGACATATAGTTAGAGATATTTCCACATCCAGAGCTGGGTGATGGCGATCCTGCGGTAAGAGTGGGTCTGTGTTTTCCGTTACATTTATGTTGGGTTTGTTGGATAGAACTAAGTCCAGCGTCCTCCCGTTACGGTTTAGTACTGAATTATAAGATTTTAGCTGAAGATAATTAATAAAATTTACGAGTTCTCTTGTGTGAATATTGTCATCTTTAATTATTGTACTTTGTATTGTTGGGATATTGAAGTCACCAAATATTAATACATTTTTATCATATATTTCTGTGCTGTATTCCAGCCACCGATATAGTTGCCTGTACGATTCTACTTTTGAAGCTGGTGGAATGTAAACATTACAGACGTACCAAATATTTCCTCCAATAACAAGTTTCACTAATAGACATTCCAAGCTGCCAGTTATTCTTTCGACCTTGAGTACTGTTAATCCGCTCCAAACCAAGACAGCCACCCCACCCCCTGTTCTGGCAGGCCTCTCAGCCCTGTATACTCTGTACATATCACAGCAGACCTCACTGTCAGCGATTTTACTAGATAACCAAGTTTCTGTAATTAGAATTAAGTCATGCTTTTTGGTCATCAGGTTTTCATTGAATAAATCTAATTTAGTATTCATTCCTCCTACATTTTGATAATAAATGGATAACCTAGATTTTGATACCATTAGAGAGTGTTCAGGTCATCCTCATTTCGAATTACGATGACTCGAGAACTTTCAGATTTGCGTATTTTAATGTGTCCATTTCTTACCCACAAGAAAGAATACTCCTTCTCTCTCCTGATGTTCCGAGCTTGTGACAGTAATTTTCTCTTCTCTGGTGATAAACTTGCGTTCACATAAATTACACTGTCCCCAGGAAGACCGACGTGACGAGTGGAGAGATTCCGTTTCATCCGGCGACGCTCCATGAAACGCTCCTTGTCGTCCCGCCGAACGAATTTTAAGATGATGCCACTGTGTTGATGATTAGGTGACTTAGGCAGTCGATGACAGGCATCTACCATTGTTTCAGTGATTACCACATCCAGAGCTTGACCTACATTTTGTTCACAGTTTCAATAATGTTTTCGTTAGGAACTTCCGGGACACCGTGTATTTCCACCATATTCCTACGTGTGTACTGCTCAGATTCTCCTAGGCGGTTTTCTAGGGACTTTAACTTCGCCTTGAGATTGACATTTTGCTGGGTTAATGTGTCAATCTGTCCTTTACATTCCTTAATTTCTGTCTGCTGGTTAGAAATTAATGTTACACAATCGTCTAGTTTCTTATGGCACAATTCCAATGAGTTACCTAGATCAGTCTCGTCTTTCAGCATTCCATAAATATTCTCCATTGATGGAGTGTCTTTGTCACTTACACTGTCACTTATAGTTGCACTATAGTCCACACATTGCACACACAGCCACTCGGTGAATCTGTTCAATGTATTCACGCACTTCTTGTGGAACCACTTTTTACATGAACCACACTGTACCTTTCCAGCCTTTCCCAAGCTACCACCACACTCTCCACAGTCGCCCATGTTGCCGATGCAGGTGAAAACTCCTATTTAACCAATTTACGAGGAAGTTAGTAATTCTATCTGATGTTCTTATTAGTTACTGGGCAACGTATGCACTTATATTGTCGGGTGACAAATATGGTTTAGGTTCTTCCTCGAATACACTCTTAAATACACAATGTTTTAGGAGCTACTCCCTGCCGTGTTGTTCACTCAGCCGTCATGTTGAACATAATTGAAGGTATAAGATAAAAGAAAGAGAATTTTCTAGAGTGCACTTATCCAACAGGATGAGTGGCAAAAGGGGCCCATATCTTGGGTTCTATTGAGCGGACAGACAAGGAGACAAGCGTTATTGATAGCCCTTGGGTCAGCAACCATTTGAACACCCATCGAAACAATCGGTTTACTGTAGTTATCTTACAGTACTGGGTGACAGTACATTGCCCATTTCCTCCTGCTCAGGCATATTGATCTTTCTGCATTGGATGTAGTCTAGAGTAGGCACATTTCCTCCTGCTCAGGCAAAATGATCTTTCTGCATTGGATGTAGTCTACAGTGAGCACATTTCCTCCCGCTCAGGCAAATTGATCTTTCTGCATTGGATGTAGTCTAGAGTGGGCAGATTTCCTCCTGCTCAGGTAAATTGATCTTTCTGCATTGGATGTAGTCTAGAGTGGGCACATTTCCTCCTGCTCAGGCAAATTGATATTTCTGCATTGGATGTAGTCTAGAGTGAGCACATTTCCTCCCGCTAAGGCAAATTGATCTTTCTTCAATGTAGTCTAGAGAGGGCAAATTTCCTCCCGCTCAGGCAAATTGATATTTCTGAATTGAATGTAGTCTAGAGTGGACACATTTCCTCCTGCTCAGGCAAATTGATCTTTCTGCATTGGATGTAGTCTAAAGTGGGAACATTTCCTCCCGCTCAGGCAAATTGATCTTTCTGCATTAGATGTAGTCTAGAGTGGGCACATTTTTTCTCCTCAGGCAAATTGATCTTTCTGGATTGAATGTAGTCTAGAGTGGGGACATTTCCTCCTGCCCAGGCAAATTGATCTTTCTGCATTGGATGTAGTTTAGAGGGGGCTGATTTCCTCCTGCTCAGGCAAATTGATCTTTCTGCATTGGATGTAGTCTAGAGTGGGCACATTTCCTCCTGCTCATGCAAATTGATCGTTCTGCATTGGATGTAGTCTAGAATGGGCACATTTCCTCCTGCTCAGGCAAATTGATCTTTCTGCATTGGATGTAGTCTAGAGTGGGCACATTTCCTCCTGCTCAGGCAAATTGATCTCTCTGCATTGGATGTAGTCTAGTGTGGGCAAAATTCCTCCTGCTCAGGCAAATTGATCTCTCTGCATTGGATGTAGTCTAGAGTGGGCACATTTCCTCCTGCTCAGGCAAATTGATCGTTCTGCATTGGATGTAGTCTAGAGTGGGCACATTTCCTCCTGCTCAGGCAAATTGATCTCTCTGCATTGGATGTAGTCTAGAGTGGGCACATTTCCTCCTGCTCAGGCAAATTGATCTCTCTGCATTGGATGTAGTCTAGAGTGGGCACATTTCCTCCTGCTCAGGCAAATTGATCGTTCTGCATTGGATGTAGTCTAGAGTGGGCACATTTCCTCCTGCTCAGGCAAATTGATCTTTCTGCATTGAATGTAGTCTAGAGTGGGCACATTTCCTCCTGCTCAGGCAAATTGATCTTTCTGCATTGAATGTAGTCTAGAGTGGGCATATTTCCTCCCGATCAGGCAAATTGATCTTTCTGCATTGGATGTAGTCTAAAGTAGGCACATTTCCTCCTGCTCAGGCAAATTGATCTTCCTGCATTGGATGTAGTCTAGAGTGGGCACATTTCCTCCTGCTCAAGCAAATTGATCTTCCTGCATTGGATGTAGTCTAGAGTGGGCAAATTTCCTCCTGCTCAGGCAAATTGATCTTTCTGCATTGGATGTAGTCTAGAGTGGGCACATTTCCTCCTGCTCAGGCAAATTGATCTTTCTGCATTGAATGTAGTCTAGAGTGGGGATATTTTCTCCCGCTCAGGCAAATTGATCTTTCTGCATTGGATATAGTCAAGAGAGGGCACATTTCCTCCTGCTCAGGCAAATTGATCTTCCTGCATTGGATGTAGTCTAGAGTGGGCACATTTCTTCCTGTTCAGGCAAATTGATCCTCCTGCATTGGATGTAGTCTAGAGTGGGCCCATTTCCTCCTGCTCAGGCAGATTGATCTTTCTGCATTGGATGTAGTCTAGAGTGGGCACATTTCCTCCTGCTCAGGCAAATTGATCTTCCTGCATTGGATGTAGTCTAGAGTGGGCACATTTCCTCCTGCCCATGCAAATTGATCTTTCTGCATTGGATGTAGTCTAGAGTGGGCAAATTTCCTCCTGCTCAGGCAAATTGATCTATCTGCATTGAATGTAGTCTAGAGTGGGCACATTTCCTCCTGCTCAGGCAAATTGATCTTTCTGCATTGGATGTAGTCTAGAGTGGGCACATTTCCTCTTGCTCAGGCAAATTGATCTTTCTGCATTGGATGTAGTCTAGAGTGGGCACATTTCCTCCTGCTCAGGCAAATTGATCTTCCTGCATTGGATGTAGTCTAGAGTGGGCCCATTTCCTCCTGCTCAGGCAGATTGATCTTTCTGCATTGGATGTAGTCTAGAGTGGGCACATTTCCTCCTGCTCAGGCAAATTGATCTTCCTGCATTGGATGTAGTCTAGAGTGGGCACATTTCCTCCTGCCCATGCAAATTGATCTTTCTGCATTGGATGTAGTCTAGAGTGGGCAAATTTCCTCCTGCTCAGGCAAATTGATCTTTCTGCATTGAATGTAGTCTAGAGTGGGCACATTTTCTCCTGCTCAGGCAAATTGATCTCTCTGCATTGGATGTAGTCTAGAGTGGGCACATTTCCTCCTGCTCAGGCAAATTGATCTTTCTGCATTGGATGTAGTCTAAAGTGGGAACATTTCCTCCCGCTCAGGCAAATTGATCTTTCTGCATTAGATGTAGTCTAGAGTGGGCACATTTTTTTCTCCTCAGGCAAATTGATCTTTCTGCATTGGATGTAGTCTAGAGTGGGCACATTTCCTCCTGCTCAGGCAAATTGATCTTTCTGCATTGGATGTAGTCTAGGGTGGGCACATTTCCTCCTCCTCAGGCAAATTGATCTTTCTGCATTGGAGTAGTCTAGAGTGGGCACATTTCCTCCTGCTGAGGCAAATTGATCTTTCTGGATTGAATGTAGTCTAGAGTGGGGACATTTCCTCCTGCCCAGGCAAATTGATCTTTCTGCATTGGATGTAGTTTAGAGGGGGCAGATTTCCTCCTGCTCAGGCAAATTGATCTTTCTGCATTGGATGTAGTCTAGAGTGGGCACATTCCCTCTTGCTCATGCAAATTGATCGTTCTGCATTGGATGTAGTCTAGAATGGGCACATTTCCTCCTGCTCAGGCAAATTGATCTTTCTGCATTGGATGTAGTCCAGAGTGGGCACATTTCCTCCTGCTCAGGCAAATTGATCTCTCTGCATTGGATGTAGTCTAGTGTGGGCACAATTCCTCCTGCTCAGGCAAATTGATCTCTCTGCATTGGATGTAGTCTAGAGTGGGCACATTTCCTCTTGCTCAGGCAAATTGATCGTTCTGCATTGGATGTAGTCTAGAGTGGGCACATTTCCTCCTGCTCAGGCAAATTGATCTCTCTGCATTGGATGTAGTCTAGAGTGGGCACATTTCCTCCTGCTCAGGCAAATTGATCTCTCTGCATTGGATGTAGTCTAGAGTGGGCACATTTCCTCCTGCTCAGGCAAATTGATCGTTCTGCATTGGATGTAGTCTAGAGTGGGCACATTTCCTCCTGCTCAGGCAAATTGATCTTTCTGCATTGAATGTAGTCTAGAGTGGGCACATTTCCTCCTGCTCAGGCAAATTGATCTTTCTGCATTGAATGTAGTCTAGAGTGGGCATATTTCCTCCCGATCAGGCAAATTGATCTTTCTGCATTGGATGTAGTCTAAAGTAGGCACATTTCCTCCTGCTCAGGCAAATTGATCTTCCTGCATTGGATGTAGTCTAGAGTGGGCACATTTCCTCCTGCTCAAGCAAATTGATCTTCCTGCATTGGATGTAGTCTAGAGTGGGCAAATTTCCTCCTGCTCAGGCAAATTGATCTTTCTGCATTGGATGTAGTCTAGAGTGGGCACATTTCCTCCTGCTCAAGCAAATTGATCTTCCTGCATTGGATGTAGTCTAGAGTGGGCAAATTTCCTCCTGCTCAGGCAAATTGATCTTTCTGCATTGGATATAGTCAAGAGTGGGCACATTTCCTCCTGCTCAGGCAAATTGATCTTCCTGCATTGGATGTAGTCTAGAGTGGGCACATTTCCTCCTGTTCAGGCAAATTGATCTTCCTGCATTGGATGTAGTCTAGAGTGGGCCCATTTCTTCCTGCTCAGGCAGATTGATCTTTCTGCATTGGATGTAGTCTAGAGTGGGCACATTTCCTCCTGCTCAGGCAAATTGATCTTCCTGCATTGGATGTAGTCTAGAGTGGGCACATTTCCTCCTGCCCATGCAAATTGATCTTTCTGCATTGGATGTAGTCTAGAGTGGGCAAATTTCCTCCTGCTCAGGCAAATTGATCTATCTGCATTGAATGTAGTCTAGAGTGGGCACATTTCCTCCTGCTCAGGCAAATTGATCTTTCTGCATTGGATGTAGTCTAGAGTGGGCACATTTCCTCCTGCTCAGGCAAATTGATCCTTCTGCATTGGATGTAGTCTAGAGTGGGCACATTTCCTCCTGCTCAGGCAAATTGATCTTCCTGCATTGGATGTAGTCTAGAGTGGGCCCATTTCCTCCTGCTCAGGCAGATTGATCTTTCTGCATTGGATGTAGTCTAGAGTGGGCACATTTCCTCCTGCTCAGGCAAATTGATCTTCCTGCATTGGATGTAGTCTAGAGTGGGCACATTTCCTCCTGCCCATGCAAATTGATCTTTCTGCATTGGATGTAGTCTAGAGTGGGCAAATTTCCTCCTGCTCAGGCAAATTGATCTTTCTGCATTGAATGTAGACTAGAGTGGGCACATTTCCTCCTGCTCAGGCAAATTGATCTCTCTGCATTGGATGTAGTCTAGAGTGGGCACATTTCCTCCTGCTCAGGCAAATTGATCTTTCTGCATTGGATGTAGTCTAGAGTGGGCACATTTCCTCCTGCTCAAGCAAATTGATCTTCCTGCATTGGATGTAGCCTAGAGTGGGCACATTTCCTCCTGCTCAGGAAAATTGATCTTTCTGCATTGGATGTATTCTAGAGTGGGCACATTTCCTCCTGCTCAGGCAAATTGATCTCTCTGCATTGGATGTAGTCTAGAGTGGGCACATTTCCTCCTGCTCAGGCAAATTGATCTTTCTGCATTGGATGTGGTCTAGAGTGGGCACATTTCCTCCCGCTCAGGCAAATTGATCTTTCTGCATTGGATGTAGTCTAGAGAGGGCACATTTCTTCCCGCTCAGGCAAATTGATGTTTCTGCATTGGATGTAGTCTAGAGTGGACACATTTCCTCCTGCTCAGGCAAATTGATCTTTCTGCATTGGATGTAGTCTAGAGTGGGCACATTTCCTCCTGCTCAGGCAAATTGATCTTCCTGCATTGAATGTAGTCTAGAGTGGGCACATTTCCTCCTGCTCAGGCATATTGATCTTTCTTCATTGGATGTAGTCTAGAGTGGGCACATTTCCTCCTGCTCAGGCAAATTGATCTTTCTGCATTGAATGTAGTCTAGAGTGGGCACATTTCCTCCTGCTCAGGCATATTGATCTTTCTTCATTGGATGTAGTCTAGAGTGGGCACATTTCCTCCTGCTCAGGCAAATTGATCTTTCTGCATTGGATGTAGTCTAGAGTGGGCACATTTCCTCCCGCTCAGGCAAATTGATCTTTCTGCATTGGATGTAGTCTAGAGAGGGCACATTTCTTCCCGCTCAGGCAAATTGATGTTTCTTCATTGGATGTAGTCTAGAGTGGGCACATTTCCTCTTGCTCTGGCAAATTGATCTTTCTGCTTTGGATGTAGTCTAGAGTGGGCACTATTAGTTCATGGGTGGTTCATGAGAATAGGACATGATTTCTGGATACCAAAGGTAGCAAATATTACTCCAGCCACTTCTGTTCTTTCCATTCGCAGCAAATTGTCCAAATGTTTAGGATGTGTTTTCCCAGAAGTTGTTGCAGAGGTGCAATGGTTCAAAGGTTTCTACGCGTAACATCATAAGCAGCATGCTCTACTGTAGCGAGATAAGGAAGATACCGTAACCAGCGGAGACTCCGAACCAGCTGTCTCAATCCTCACCAGTCACCACCTACAAATCGCTTGGCATGCGAACATCTGCGCTGAGAGAGATAGTTGCAGAGAGAAAGGGAGATGGATGATCACAGTGGCAATGGGAGAGAATGTGTGAATATTTTCGCACGCCAAAGGTTTGTAGGTGGAGACTGGTGAGGAAGGCGAAATGAGGCAGTTGGTAGCATACTTTTCCACCAAAGCCTTTTAAAGTGGAGCATATTTGCCTTTTTTTGTGCTCCGACAGGAGCATTTTTCCGGTGGTTGTTAATACTTACATCTACTTACTGTAAAGTTTTGAAGCTATTCCTTCAGTGTTGCCAATATAACTGACATAAATCCTCTTACTTTAACTCGTAAGTACATACTGATAAAAACCTTCTTTTTTACCTTAGTTCCTATTTCTTGTCGTTTCTAAGTTGTGTTTTTCTAACCTTTAGTAATCCCAATTTTGCAGTCTCAGAGAGGAGGTGAAATGAGTTTATATGCGGCAGTGGCTTTTACAGCCGTTCGCCCTTTTCTCCGGGTGTTAATTAGTATTTCTGTTAATAGAATATGGTGTTGGAAAAAAGCGGCCATGGCCCCTTAGAAGGTACCAGCTGAGCATTTTCCTGGAGATGAAAATGGGGAACCATGCAAAACCATCTCATTGATGGCTGAATTTGGGATAATACCTACTCGTCTTCCGAGACTGATCTCAAGGTCTGGAGCATTTGAAATGTGCTCGGTCCTTATTGCGTTCTAAGATAGGAACTATAAGGGATAGATTCAAACTTGGATTTCTATATTGCTGAATGTCAATTAATTGTAATGATGGCCGAGAATCCCTCATTGAAAGCATTTTAAGTGCCTTGTGACTACGTTTATAAAAGCATTTGAACTAATCTCTCTGTTAGTACTCCAATCGCTTCCTCAGCCTGTATTTCCTGCACACTGTGTGCTCCTGTACACCTGTAGACATATAATGCTTGTAGCATTACATACTCTACATTAGTCTCCCTCTGAAGGCACTTAACTGGCTTACTCTAAATTCCTTAGTAAATTTAATAGCTCTAATTGCAGTGTTTTGTGAAAACTGTATAATATTTCAGGGCATTCATATCTGATTGATTTATACCTTGTTACTAGTTTCCCAATGATCTGAGGACGTGGTAGATGCTATGGTCTCTGATAGTCTTATGGCTAAAAAATGAAATATAAATACTCATTTTTCCTCTCGCCTTAAAGCTCTTACTTGCATTAAGGAACTGATCAGCATTTTCTCTCGCTCTAAGATTCACTTGGTCCTAGAGGTGATGATGGAAAGACATAACCACTTTTCTGTATAATGATAGGATTTGATGGACCGTATGAAAGGCGTTCTCTGAATTTATCTTCACTTCAACTGAGCTTTGCAGTACAATTACGTGGCTTGCAATTTGTGTAGAGATTATACATTATTCCATCGTATCCCTAGGAAGAAACCCAGGATGGAGGAAGTGAAGCAGGTGGACATCATTTAAACGAGTAAGTGTACAACCAAACTAAAATAGCTCTTTCACTTATGTGAGCGTAACTGAAAGGTTAGGTCATGAATAATACGTTTTGTTTGCAGCGCCACATGTCGCTCATTCAAGTAGGTATTGATTTTAACTGTGTATTTAGTAGTCCTCATAAAGCCTCCGTGGCTTAGGCGGCAGCACGCCCGCCTCTCACCGCTGGGTCCGTGGTTCAAATCCCGGTCACTCCATGTGAGATCTGTGCTGGACAAAACGGAGGCAGACAGGTCTTTCTCCGGGTACTCCGGTTTTCCCTGTCAAAAATTTCATTCCAGCAACACTCTCCACTATCATTTCATTTAATCTGTCATTCATTTAATCATTGCCCCAGAGGAGTGCGTCAGGCCTCGGCAGCCGGCACAGTCCATATCCTCGCCGCTAGATGGGGGCTTCATTCATTCCATTCCTGACCCGGTCGGAGACTGGAAGCAGGCTGTGGATTTTCATTTAGTAGTCCTCATTCTCAGAGTTCTCATCGCCTAGAAGTATTCCATTCATTCATTAGCAATTGGTGGGGGTGTGGGGTGTCCTCCGGTGGCGAATTGGGCTGTACCATTGGGCTTGTCAGTTGGTATGGTCCACCCACCAAGACACTTCGCTAGTACATAGGCCACAGCAGGGCTCATGTGATCCCACAAGCACTGCCCGTGACAAGCCGCTTAGCTCTACCTACGCTATCCATACTGAAATGACTGTCTCTTGAAGGATACAGGATGTTACAAGGAAAATTTGAATGCACAGCACTTATTGCAGCTGCTTACCTCATTGTTCTGCCCCAACACTATCGCACTTATACAGAGGACTAACAAACTTAGTTAATAGACGTGGCCTACATTAAGTCATGCATGATGATGATAACTGTTTTGAGGGGCCTAGGAAATAATTTTGGGCGTCTCTAAAAGCCAGTGTAGTTAAAAGGGACGTAAAGCCAATTACATTATTAAAATCATTTTACACTAATCACTCCCCGTGATATCAATTTGTAAGCAGTGCAAAATGTAACTCTATTTCTCAATTCTACATCAGAACACGGGTAGGGGCAGTGTGATGCAGCGCGCATTGTCAGCCACAATATACTAATTCTTACAGTTAACTTTAATTCGCAGCATCTCTAGACTCCTGGTACAACACAGTACTTTCGACACGGTTGATTCTAGGGACTTTAAACGTGGTTTTCCGTTCCCCTTGTCTATTATTTATACAAATCTAAGATGAGAGAACATTCGTGGCATTTGTGGACTTAGAAAAGGCTTTTGATAACGTTGATTGGAACAAGTTGTTTGACATGTTGAAAACAATTGGAATAATGTGCAGGGATGGGAGGGTGCTCTACAATCTATCCAGAAACCAGACAGCAGTCATTCGAGCTGATGGACTTGACAGAGAAGCTGGTATTCAGAAAGGTGTAAAGTAAGGCTGTAACTTATGACCCATACCTTTCAATCTGTACATTGAACAAGCAATGAAATCGGAGAAAAATTCAAAGTAGGAGTGAAGATTAGGGGAGAAATAATTTCAACTCAGATTTGCTAATTACATCGTCATTTTAGCTGACACACCGGAGGATTTCAATGGCGTTTTGAATGGTGTGGATTCTGTCTTGAGGAAAGGATTCATGATGAAAGTAATGAATGTAAAACACGAATATTGGAATGCAGCCGAAATAAATCTATGGACGTCACATTGGCGGCTGAAACGCTAAAGGCAGTAGGAGTCTTCTGTTACTTAGAAATCAAAATAACCAGTCATGGACGAAGCAAAGACGATATAATAAGTAGGTTGGCAATGGCAAGGAAAGCATTTCTACAAACAAAGGAATCTGTTGACATCGAATTTAGATTTAGGTATTAGGAAGTCATTTTTGAAAGCCTTTGTCTGGAGCGTGGCGCGCTATGGAAGTGAAACTTGGACTGTCGGAGCAGCAGAAAAGTGGAGAGTTAAAGCATTTGAAACCCAGGAATAGCAAGCTTAGTTAGGGACGGAAGGATTGTGGACAATCACTGTTGGGGTAGACCAAGGTTAGAATATGTTAAACAGATTGCCACGGATGTAGGGTGTGGTGGATGTGTAGAGATGAAACGATTAGCTCAGGACAGGGAAGCGTGGAAAGCTGCATCAAACCAGTCAAAAGACTGAAGACTCAAACAACAACACCAAAATGAATCAAGTTTAAGTCCCGAGTTTTGTTTCTTACATTGTGAGGCTTTATATGAGCCTAGAATGGTCCTTCTACAATAAATTCGTTATTTCGTCTGAGTGACGAAAGGCCTACATCTAAGAAATGGAAAAGGTTGTTAAAATGTCATGTAGACAGTGTTACCTACAGGTTTCCAAAACGTAAGTACTTTAAATTTGGTTCAGTTCGGTGAAACGGTGTAGATTTGTATAAATAAGAGACAGATTATACTGTACGAGCAGTAGTACCCGGCTTCGCCCGGTGGATTTATTTAGTAATTTGTTTAATGGAGGATATTAAATGCTACAAACTTACAAAATAACAGAAAAATATATGTAAAAAAATCACTTTTTGTGGTTTATTTATACGAGTCCAAAACACATACATATATACATGTAAATTACACTAAATTTCATTATTCCAGTGTTGAACTGTTAGAATGGCACAGTCATTGGCCTGCATAGCACATGGTCTTGATAACATGCTGCAATTCAGAAGGTGCTCAGGGTCTTGTCTTTCACCACATCTACAAAGTTCTTCAGCACTGTATTACTTCATTAAATTGCTTTTGCACCGACTCACACCAGTTCTCAGTCGGTTTAGCGTCTTCCAGGATTCGTTTTGTAGGTAGAGGGAGGGGGGGGGGGGGCGTGGTGGCTCAGCGGTCTAGCTGTATGCCTCTAACCAAGGCGGTCCGGGTTCAATTCCCGGTCAATGCATGTGAGATTTTCGAAGTGAAATGCCATGTCCTGTGGTTCGGATTCCACGTAAAAAGGAGGTCCCGTGGCTCATAATCTACAAATTAACGGTCACGTTAAACTACAAGCTTCCTTCCTTTTGTATTGTAGGTGGTAGCCAGCTGCCGGCTTCTTCATTTCCCACGATCCTCCTGGTGATTTTGCTTTCCAAAGTTCAATTCGGCGAGCTTCAGCTTAGGAATGAATTGATATTGTTGTTTGGAGGAAGCTCTTTCTTGATTTTAGCCTAGGTGGATTGACATCAAGTCCAAACATTGGATGTCTTGGATCTGTTTCTTGCTTTTTCTTCTCTACTTCTGCCGCTACTTGTCTTCTAACTTCTGGAGGTGCTACTCCCATAAGCGGAAAGATCTTATCGACAGAAGTTGGAGGTAGACAGCCTGTGACAATGCGGCCTGTCTCATGGAGGGCAACTTCTGCTTGTTTGGCATGAGCAGAGTTCCTCCAGACTGGGGCAGCAGAGAAACTCGGAGCAAGGACAGTTGTACGCTGCGCTCCCATCTGGTGTGTGTGAGCTTCCGAACCATGTTGTTCCTGGTGGTGAGGATAAGTAACACCCAGGACATTTCCTCCTAATGATATTAATGAACAGGGAAACAGCTAAGTACAATACTGCACATGTAATTTACTACACATTATAAATCAATGATTAGCAAGAGGAGTAGGCCTAAGTGAAATATGTATCATTGGCTGTTAGAAAAGTAGAGAGCAATAGTGTCGACCTTTGCCGCATAGCGCCGTAGGCAAATAATCCGAGTACTTCGGAAAACTTCGGCTCTCCCGAGCTCCTGAGGGAGCAATAGGGTCATTTTTCGCCACATAGCGCTGTAGGATAACGATCGGAGTACATCAAAGCACGAACACTTATATCATCTGATAATCTCATTGTACTGCGTCAACACCATCGGATTTATATAGAGGGCTAATATTTTCATGATAACTGCTTTAACCCTTAGCTACACCCATCTGTTGCACTGACATTCGTACACGCTACCGGCATTCTATGCCGCAATATATTTATTCATTCTTTTTCGTAATTTAGTGACTTGCTAAACGGCTGAAATTGATTTGTATGGCGAATTATACAAAACCTATGAGAATACATTGAAAAAATCTTATCAGTATGTATGATATTCTTATTAATAAAATATATTATTGGGAGGGATGGGATAAGGACATATTTACTATTCATACTTAATGTAATTAAAAACTCTTATAAACATTTATTGGACAACGAAGAAAAAATAATAATTTTCGCACACAAAAGAGATATTGAGAAATTTTGGATTGAGATTGCCCTCTTTTCAGGCTCATGTTACAAGACATTGTACCTGATACACTAGAGTAAAAGAAAAACTGTTTTTCAGAATCATGTAGGCCTATACACTTAGATTCATGGCTTGGAAAAGGACACTTTCTACTAATTTACAGTACGAAATAATATACACAAAATAACTCTGCACTAGCACTTCAATATCGAATAGGTCCTCTTCATCCAGTGACCCTTCTTGCTCATCAAGTACTTGGAGAAACCTCTCAATCTCCTGTTGTTGACAGCCATGTCGAGACCTATAAACAGAAGGCAAGCGTGCAGACTATGTGCTGACATCGATAATAATGATAGAAGCATAGAAAGAACAACAAAAGTAAAACATGACAACGCCAGTTGTTACACGCTAGCGGTACGGAATGCCGCATTCGCGCACCTCGCACTTTGACAACCTGTCTCAGACTGACTGGGAACCAGACAGGCTCCGAACCTACCCACTCCCCTGCAGCACATGTCGAACAAAGGATATAGTGGGCGATTTCACAGAATTCGTAAGTGTTTACCACGTCAAACAAAATTTTGCAAAAAAGCGGCACCGAGTGCCGCTTAGCGTGTATCTAAGGATTAAGGGGCCTAAGAAATCATTTTGCATTAATTACTCCTCGTGACTCCCAATTTGTAAGCAGCGTAAGAAGTAACTATTTCCGCATCAGAACGCAGGTAGGGGCGGCATGGTTCGGCCCGCATTACCAGCCAACAATAGACCCATTTAAATATTCTTACTGTTACACCACAATTCCCATCATCACTACAACCCCGAAATACTTCCGACACGGTTGGTTCTAGGGTTATCGGGCCCGTTTGTGTGTCTGTTATTTACAGCAAACTGGCCAAATGTTACGTCCAGTATTTTGTTTCTTGCATTGCGAGGCATAAAATGAGCCTGCTCCGACATATTCGATATTCCGTTCAAACGGCCTAAATCTAGGGAAAAAGAGGGCTGTCCAAATGTCCAGTACACAGTGTAATCCGCAGTGTTCCAAAAGGTAAGTACATAAATTTTGTTTCTGGTCAATTAAACGGTGTAGTATTGTCCA
The DNA here is from genome assembly GCA_946902985.2 of Meconema thalassinum. Lineage (NCBI taxonomy): Eukaryota > Metazoa > Arthropoda > Insecta > Orthoptera > Tettigoniidae > Meconema > Meconema thalassinum. The sequence goes on along the minus strand of OX336394.1, from coordinate 470,399,907 downwards.
AAAGAGCCTAAATCGAAGGTGTGGGGTGGACTGTCTGAAATTTCAAGTAGACAGTGCTACCCGCAGTGTATAAATAACAGAGGTCTAATATCTAGTTAACAGATGAGTTCTACAGTTATGGATAATGATAACTGTGTTAAGGGGCCTCAATCTTTTTTCACTGCTTACTCCGTGTGTCTGTAATTTGTAAGCAGGGCAAGATGTAACTATTTTCGCAATTCCTCACCAGAACACTGGCGTGAGGCAACCTACTTTGCCAGATAACACTAGACTTATTTAAATATTCTTACAGTTACACTACTTTCGACACGATTCGTTCTATGGCTTTAAAGCGTTGTTTTCAGGTCCGTTTGTGCGTTGTTTAAACAAATCTGCACCATTTCACCACACTGAACTAAAGTTTATATCCTGAGTTTCGTTTCTTGCTTTGCGAGGCTTAAAATGAGTCTAGATTGATCCTTCAACGACATATTCGATCTTTCGTCTATGTGCCACACGGCCTTAATCTAGGGAATGGAGAGGGCGATCCGAATTTCAAGTAGAAATTGTTCCCTGCTGGGTCTCGAAAGTTAAATGCGTAAAATTTGGTTCATTTCGGTGAAATAGTGTAGATTTGTACTAATGGGCCTAAATTGAACAACATTGAACTTTATAGATAGATATAGGTAGATAATGAAAGGCATTGTAGTTAAATCGGTACGAAACCTATGTGCACCACGATAGTACAAGTCTATTTGCCTACCGGTCAAGAAGATAATTAAGTAGTTGTAAAGGTCTACGTGGGTCGACGGACACCAAACACTCGTAACGAAATGTCAAATCCATGCCAAATTAAAGCAGCTTTAAAATTTAAGGTATTGAAGATATTCTGTACGTTAAGAAAATGTTCATAATTCTTAACCAAACGTTTTGAATTTTTAATGGTTAACTAGAATGTAAATAGAGGTAATTATGCAATGAGAATAGTTATTTTACAGTTTCTTTTAAACAAATTTGAAATTATTTTGTGATCAACTTCCACTGAATATATTTCAATGTTTCTTTCTCGTAATTATTAATATTAGTGTTTGTGATGTATTTATGTATTAGCCTATCTCTATTTTGCTAAGAAATATAACAAAACTCATCCGAAAAGTGCGAAATCTCAAAAATATGTTTTCCCTTCATATTCAATATTTTAATGAGGGCATATATTTTCTCAGCTTTGGCAAAAACAGCCTTTCCTCATGTGCGAACTCTTCCTTCATTCCAGGTATTTGCTAAGGAAAAATTTCATAGCCTCATAGTTTTACTTGTTTGATCTCTCAATCACTTCCCTTCTTAATCTATGTACCGAAATATAAGATTACCAAATTATTTCAGACTATGTTCAGAAATTTCTGATCCTATTATGAAATTATACACACTAGGTAATACCTGTCAAAAATATGCTAGCACTGCTTCTGGTAGGAATTATTACCTTCAGAAACAGCTTATCTTCCATAGGGCAGAGAACACCTTTACCAGCAATTCATGCAGTGCCTCATCCATTCAACGTGGTGACTATTTGCAAAACGTGCCAGGCCATAGCGACAACATACTCGCCAGAAGTTCAATTCATGTAGTGCAAGTGAAGCAACATTTACACAAGAGAAGGGCCATAAGCCATATTCATGTAGCACATGCGGACGAAACTTTACAAGTAAAGGACATTTAAAAACACATATGCTAAATCATAGTGGATTAAAGCCATACTCATGCAGTACATGCAGAGCCTCATTTATTACAAATGGAGACCTTAAGAGACACATGTTAATTCATACTGGCAAAAAACCACATTGCTGTACCACATGCGGAATCAAGTTCATTCACAAGGTTACTTTAGACAGACACATGACAATTCACAGTGGTCAGAAGCCATATTCATGTAGCATATGCGGACAGACGTTTACTGAGAAAGGATCTTTGAAGATGCACATGTTCTTTCATAGTGGAGAGAAGCCTTATTCGTGTAGTATATGCATTGCATCATTTAGTAAGAAAGGAAATTTCGAAAGACATTCCTTAGTTCACAGTGGTAAAAAGCCATATTCATGTAACACATGCGGTCGAAAGTTTACCGATAAAGGTTCTTTGAAGATGCACATGCTCATTCATAGCGGCAAAAAGCGTTATTTATGTACTACTTGCAGTGCATCATTTATTAAGAAGGGAAATCTGGAGAGACACATGTCTATTCATGCTTGCCCAAAGCCATGTTCCTGTATAACTGGCGTTCTCAACGCTCTTTGAGACTTTGAGCACCATTATCAGAGTTCCCGAGCATCATTAATTATTTTAATTTTATTATTATTATTAAGAATAATCAATATTACATCCAGCAATACAAGAAAATATATACTCACATAGCTTTTCAAGTATCAGGACATACCCGTACATTGTTTAAGCAATCACGTGTGCTTTATAGACATTGCCCTTTGCACTACAACATTGTATAAGTCACTTGTTCTCTTGATCACTGGAGTCCTGTTATATTAAATATGTACAATCTTCATCATATCTTAACTTTAGTCTATTTCTGATTATTTTCTAAGTAAACGTATTAGTCTAAAAATGTACATTCTGAGAACTATGTGATGAATATCAAATTCAGCCGAGTTAGGGAAGAATACAAGTAAGCTATACCACTTAAGGCAAGGCCTTGTGGGTGGCATATTAGGTCTACTTACCTAATTATAACGTTAAGTGTTCATGTTAAAAATATATGACATATACTGTATATATTAAAATAAGTGCTGTGAAATAGCTAGGTAGCAATGGTAATGCTAATTTATAGATTAAGCTACTTTAATATATCTTTAATGACATTTTTATTCTCTCGAACAAATATCTTTGCGTTACGTATAAACTTTGTAGATTCATGTAACTGCTCTTCTATGGGTTTAGGAAGGATATTGTAAAATTTAGGAATAAAGTATTGAAAATTACGCTTTGCAATAGATAGATTTGGTTTGTAGAGGACAGACAAATTTCCTGTTCTACCTCTTGTTTGGTAGGTGTGGCTCATGTTTATGACTGAATTTTTATTTTTATAGATATATTTATAGACTTCCGTCACGGAAAGTTGTCCAATATTCATGACGTTTGCTTCCGAATACAATTCATTAGTAGGATATAACCTTTCCTTTTTATACATGATACGCAACACCAAGTTTTGCATTACTTGAGGTTTTTTACAATAGTTTGATAAGCTCCTCCCCCATGCAATTATTCCATACGTGAGAGTAGATTGAATAAGTGCAAAGTAGATTTCTCTCAGTAGTTTAATATTGACAATGTGTTTCAGACAATGAAATACATAAACTGTCCTCCTTATTTTCTTTGTGATGAAATTAATGTGCGATCTCCACTTCATGTCTTCATCAAAATAAATTCCTAGGTATTTTATATTTTGTGTGTGGTTGATTTTTATGCAGTTGCAGCTTGTATTACAGTTTTCCCGATGTACTGTAAGCTCGTTGAAGCAATTTTGATTGTTTTTAGTGTGAAAATAATAAATTGTGATTTATTTATATTCAGAGACAATTCATTATTTTCCAGCCATAATTTAATCCCTTTTAAAGCTTCGGTTGCTTCTTGCCTGACTATTTCCCATGTATTCCCTTCAACAAATATAGCGGTGCATAAGTGATGATTGAACTATTTTTAGATTATTTATTTATTTTTCTATCTCATTAATGTTTATAATAAGAAAACGTGCTCCTAAGACTGTTCCTTGTAGTATGCCCCTTTTTGCTTGCATCGGTGCACTCAATGTGTCATTTATTTTTACATATTGAATTCTGTCAGTAAGGTAATTTCCGATGAGATTAAGAGCTGTGCCTCGAATACCATATTTTTCCATTTTTTGGAGGAGAATATCATGTGATATAGTGTCAAAAGCTTTAGTAAGATCTAAAAATATTCCTAGTGATGGTTTGGAGCATTTTTTTGTATTTGTTTAGTTAGTGTTGCAATTGCATCCACAGTACTTCGACTTTTTATAAATCCATATTGCCTTGCTGATAGAATGTCATGCTTCAGTAAAAACTGGAAAATATTGTTCTTGATACATTTTTCAAATATTTTTGCTATAATTGTAATCAGAGATATCGGTCTATAATTTTCCATGTCTATAGTATTGCCTGATTTTAAGATTGGTTTAACTATTGTTGACTTCAGTTGCATTGGAAAATATCCTTCTGTAAAAGATTGATTTATGAGATTTAAAAGCGGTTTCTCTAATGATACTATATTTTGTTTTATAACCTTTGCTGAAACATTGTCTATTCCCATAGCTTTACTGTCACTTATGTCACATAGAATTTTTTCAAATCAGTGGAATTTACCGGGGCCATGAAGCATGAACTCTTATTGCTAGTTATATTAAGTGTGGGGTTTCCACTTTTTTTTGTACATTTGGACATCTCGGTAGTCTTATTTATGAAATATTCATTCAATTTATTCGCAATTTGCGTGTCACTTTTGTATATTTCATTCTGATACCTTATTTCACTAATTTGCTCTTTTTGATTAATTCTCTGAGCTACCTCATTAACTATACCCCAAATCCTTCAAGATTTCCTGAACTAGCATTTACTAAATGACTGTAGTAATCTATTTTTGCCCAGTTTATTAGCTCATTTAATTTGTTTCTGTGTTTTTTATATTTCTCTCTTAATTCTTCATTATATTTATTTGCCATATAATCGCGGTATAATTTATCTCTAGTATTTATGGACTCGACCAATGTAAGTGTTATCCACTCTTTTCTTTTGACTCGCTTTGAGTTTAACTGTTTAGTAGATTCATGGATGCAGCTTTGTATTGTTTCAATAAATATATTTACTTTAGTATCCAAATGTCCTTCTCCAAGTTTATTATCCCAGCTGATGTTGTTTAACTTCTGTTTTAGTTCCACATAATCTAACTTATGTCTTTGATAATTCCTAATGTTTGGTTTATTTTTCTGACAACGAACTTGATTAAATTTTAGGCTAATTATTGTTGTATTGTGATCAGTTATTTTGCTTTCCGACATGATAGAGAGAATATTTTCATTCGAAAGCCTACTTTTAAGAAATGCGTGGTCAATGCATGATTTGCTAGTTTCAGTTTCCCTAGATGTACCACAAATGTGTTATGGCGCAGAGTGAGTAACACGACTAAGGATCGGCTCGTGGAAATTGTGTACTTGGCAGGTGTAAACGCAGTGTAGAGAGGAAAAAGAAGTATAGTGTGAATCAATTCACAATATAAGTTTTAACTGGTGAGATTATTTCACACTCATCATCATCATCATGTTTTTCAGTCAAGCGACTGGTCTGCCCCTACAATGAGTCTTTTCCACGTTGTTCGGTCTTGTGCTGTCTTTTTGACCATTTCATAATTTCGTAGCCCAGGGCTATGCAGGAACGATCTCATGAAAGTGCTCCGTGGACTCCCGTGAGGGGGTTTTCCAGGTATTTTACCTTCTAGTATGTCGATCATCAAGCCACCATGTCGTAACCTGTGGCCAAGCCAGGTGTATCTCCTTCTATATATCTGGTGGATTATTTGCCGTTTTTCCTTTATTCGATCCAGCACCGTTATGTTGGTCATTTTCTCTACCCAGCTGATCTTTTCCATTCGGCGCTAACACCAAATCTCAAACGCTTCTAGTCGTTTAATGTCACCTCTATTCATTGACCAGGTCTCACTGCAGTACATTGCAACTGGCCATATGTAGGTCATAACCAGTTGTTTTCTAAGTCTGAGGGACATCGAGCGTTGACAAATTAGAGAATGCTTTTCACGGAATGCCTGCTTGGCCATGGCTATACGGCTCCTGATTTCAACTTCACATCGTAGGTCTTCTGTGATGATCTGACCAAGGTATTTGAAACGAATGACCTGTTGTACTGTTTCTTTATTTATGGTAATATTTACTTCGTGTTGATGCTTACTTAGCACCAGAATCTTGGTCTTCTTAAAATTGATTTTTATTCCATATTCTGTAGTTGTATCATTTAAACATTGCAACATGTTTGTTAATGTATGCGGATTTACTGCAAGTAATGCCAGATCATCAGCAAATTTAATATTCTGGATAAGTCTTCCACCAGCTTTCACTCCCATATTAGAACCTTTAAAATCCCACTTAGTTATTGCTTCAGCGAAGGCATTGAACAGTCCAGGGGACAGCAAACAACTTTGTCGCACACCTTTGCGAATTTTAGCGGGTTCTGATACGTCATTTCCAAGCCGAACAACAGCAGTTTGATTTATATACAGATCAAATATTAATCTGATCAATCGATGGGGCAACCTATTTGATTCAGAAGAGGGAACAGCTTGTGCCAGCTGACGTTATCAAATGCTTTTTCGAAGTTCACAAAGCACACGTAAAGGTTTCTGTTAACACTTAACATATTTTCCCCAAGATATCGCAAGGACCCGATAGCATCACGTATAGACATATTGTTTCGAAAACCAAATTGAGAGTTGTCTAGATACTGTTCGATGTATATTTCCATCCTTTTACTTAAAATCTGCCGAAGTATCTTTGATGCATGAGGGATGAGACTAATGGTCCGATAGTCACTACATTAAACTGGTACAGCCTTCTTTGGAATTGGAATGATGATGCTGATGTAAAACTCCTGAGGCCATTTACCTTCTTCGAAAATTCTTGCTGCCAATTTGAATATCCATTCAAGTGTACTATCCCCACTATTCTTGATTAATTCGGCAGGAACATTGTCAATACCTGGTGTTTTACCCATGGATATTGATTTTAGAGCTTCATCGAACTCTGATCTAATAATTCTATCTTCTGCAATTGACCTGTCTTCCTCGCCACGTGTTGGCAAAAGGAATGGAATTGGTTCTGCGTATAGATCTTCAACATACATCCTCCAGTGTTCCTTCTTGTAATTCAGGTCTGATATAGGATTCCCATGTGTATCACGGAACTGTCTAGTGCGGAATCCTTTTTGTTTCTTAGTAGTTTCCCTGATCTTTTGGTAGGCTAAATCTGTTCTTCCTTGTTTTTGCAGAAATTCGATCTCTTCGCATTTTGACTGCCACCACTCCATTTTTTTTCTCCCGACAGAGTCGATCAATCTGGTTCTTTAGCATTCGGTAGTTATTTCTGCCTACTTCTGAAGAGTCGTTTTTAAATTTTCTTCTTTCATCCATCTTTAAGAGAATGTCCTGTGTGATCCATGGTTTGCGATTCACTCTTTCCACAAATCCCACATAGTCTTCAGCAGCCTTTCCGATGGAGAATTTGGCTATTGACCATAAATGATCAACAGTTTGTGAGTTGTTTGCATATGATGATATGTTGTCATCAGTGGCTTCCTGATATTGCTTTTTAGTCCGCTCGCTTTTAAATGCTTCAAGATTCCACTTCTTTGTTGGTTTTCACTGAATCCTGCGTTTAAATTTCAGTTCCGTACTCATTACTAGTAGAGAATGATCAGAACAAATGTCAGCGCCCGGATATGCCATGGATTTCTTCACTTGATTTTTGTATCTTTCCTTGACAAGAATATAGTCAATCTGGTAACGTTGATCATCACCTGGCTTTTTCCAAGTATATCTCCGCCTCTTTGGTGAGGTAAACCAAGTGTTACTTATAACGAACCTCTCTTGTTCACAGAATTCGAGATGACGTTGACCACGTGAATTTCTTCTACCAAGACCATACCCTCCTACTGCAAATCCTTCTTTTCCCTCACCAATCACTGCATTCCAGTCTCCCATTATAATAATGTTCTCGCTAGCCTTTGTCTTACGCAGTAATTCTTCCAGCTTCTCATACATTTCTTCGACCTCGTCATCATCACTGCTGGACGTAGGCATATATACCTGCACCACAACTAAATTTACGGGTGTTGCCAGAAAACGTGCTATGATAATTCTGTTTCCAATAGCTTCAACATCCAGTAGGGCTCTTGAAGAGTTAGCATTTAGTACCAAACCTACACCGCCTTGACCATTCTCACTTCCGGAGTGCAAGACTTTGTAGTCTCCGGTTGTGAACTCTCCTTCTTCTCTCCAAGGTGTTTCAGCTAATCCTAAAATATCTAATTTATGTCGGTCTATTTCTCTTCTCAAGTTCTCTAGTTTCCCAGCTTGTAACATAGTTCGAACATTCCATGTTCCAATTTTAAAATAGGGATTTCTCCGGATAACGACCTGAGAGGCCCCATTTCCTCTCCTGCCGGGCCCGACATCATTCCTTTGGGGTGTGATCCCGCAGTTGCCAACTTCACTAACATTTGTCTTTGGACTCATCATAGGTTTTCTTGGGATACACATAAAGGTCTTTAATGGAGTGGTTTCCCGTTGCCTTCTCCATTCTTATGCTGTGGACCAAATCCTGCTGGTTCATCCAACTTTAGGAGCGATTTCTCACTCCAAGGACGAAAGAGTGCCCTGACCCTATCTGCATTTTGCGAAAGAGGGGAGCCACTTATACCCGCGGCTCCTCGGTCCCCTTTTAGTCGCCATTTACGACAGGCAGGGAATTGTTTTAGATCCCTTATTTAGGGGTGGTAGGACCTAAAACGGAAGAGTTACTGTATTGATTTTGAATGGAGTGTCTAAAAGGGGGTAGCTGCCTTTGGAGGGGCAAGCTGACCAGTGTGGAGTGTTGTTTAGCGTTAGGAACTAGGGGGCGCTCCTATAAAGACTGTAAATGTGGTTTAAGGGATGTAGCCTTAGCACGCGGGTCGATGTACTAGTCGCCCAGCCGGCTACTTATTATATAATCACCTTGCTAGTGTCAGCGGTTCGGCACGCGCTTCACTTGAGCACGCGAGCCGCTGTGAGGAATACAATGACGTCTGAGTTGGCGTTATTACTACGGTGTGTCACGTCTGACTGTGACGGGAGTAAGGAAGGACGTTGGGACGTGAAGAAGAGTGTAGATCAGTAATGCAAGTGTAAGAGACTGACCAAGTGTTTATTGGTCAGCAATGAGTAACTGTTAGTCCCTTTTAAGGGATCTTGTGATGTTATAATGTGAGTACAAACTGTGGGTGTTAGGTTACAAAAGTAGGATTCTGAACACTGACTGACTGACTCACCTCGGTTGACACTGTCGTTAGCCTCCGGCTGTCTCGTCGAAGCACTGATGATGGAGAGATCCTCGTGACCCACTTAAGGCACCTTTTATACCTTTAGCCTCTGTTCTGTCAGCGCGTTGTGGCATAGTTGAACCAGTTTGTAGTATGTCGCTGTGTGTCATAATTACGCAAGGGTTGAGCTGCTTTATGGAGTAGCCAGCTGCCCTTATAGTATTGATGGATATTGGGTAGGCTTTTAAAGGGTTGCCTTTTATGAGATTTAGACAGATGATGGGGGGGATGATCTCTAAGGGGTGCATACCCCTTGGGTATTGTACAAGCCTCTTCCTCCATTTGGTCGCGTCCTCGCGACCGGGAAGGGCACTTGGGGTTGGGATGTTGTCGTAGTAGTTTTTGAATCCCCCTCGTCTCTTCTGGTGGTGGCGTCGTAAGCGTCGTCGTATGGAACGGGTGTCGTCGTGCAGAAGTGTAGGTGTGCGGTCAGCCCGTGTTCAGAGGGGAGGGTTATGGGGTGTACATAGATATATATGTATATAAATTTTACATTGCATGGTGAAATGTGCATTAACATTGTTGAATAAAGAAAATAATTGCTATTGAGGCACAATCGCCATTGCCGTTGTCGGCATAAAAAAGAAAAAAAAACATTGTTATACATGGTTACATAGTTGTGCAGGGAGGAAAAACCCAGGGCCGAACGGATGATTGCGTCGTCCGCCCTATCTTGGGGAAAAAGTGCTCCCTGCAATAAAGAAGATAGGAGAGAATAGAAAAAAATGGGTGTTCCAGGGTATAATTTAAAGGAAATATTTAAAATGTATTTATTGGTGTGGGATAAAACGGAACACCCTGACAAATGGGGAAGTTAGAAGAGAGAAAAATGAAAGAAAACAATTCACAGACATTGGTTACGTGTTACCTTAGCAAACGAAACAAAACAAAACAAAAATATAGACATCGTGTACACGTGAACTTGATAAACAGACAAAAATATATATAGTGTTTAATGTATTATGTTGCGATGCTGACATTTAGGAATTTCCATTGGAATAATTGCCCGTGGGCGCATGACTGTGCATTAAGTTTACCTTTTAAAATTATGAACTACAATGACCTTATGTCTACTTAAGCGCGCTAAACCCTTATAATTCTAGTTTTTGTTTGGATCCTCGCGTGCACGCTACCTGTTTGTACGTACGCTTGCCGTATCACGGCTGATCCTATACGGCCACCTCTTGGCACGGTTGAGTGGTCGTACCGCTTGCAGTGTATTCTTAATACCTAGTCTGTGAAGCATCCTCTGTGGGTGAATGCTTGCACACTTGGCCATGAGGGTCGCCGCCACATGCCGGTTGCGCCCTCATCGCCGTAAGCTGCGTCGCATTTTGACGCTTCAAGTGTTTTTGTTTTATGCAGATCTGCCAGCAAGCCTGATGCCCCACAGGCATCATTCCTGCTGTGCAGATTATTGACGTGTAGCTGTAAAAAAAAAATGTAGTGAGTGTGTAAGTGAGAATGAATGTTAAATGGAGGTTAGTATGCACAGGTATAATACTACAATAAGGGGGCATTAAATAGCATGTTGCTGCTATCTGGCAGCAAAATCATAATTACACGTGTCATATTCTAGGTGACAATGCCTGCAAAAAAAAAATGGAGAGGTTAACAAAACATTGAAATTCCCTATTCCATATGCCGCTTCCTGTGGCAGCGTTGCCACAGTCTGAAGCCCCTTTTTACCTGTGAAAAGAATGGCATGGTTATTATTACTCGATATATGGCCGGGCTTACCCTATATGGTGCCGTGACGTCATTTCCTAATGTGTTGTAGTATTGGGCTTACCCTGGCAACGAATTTGGGCCGCCAGGCGCCGAAATTTTACCTCAATATATGTATTAAAAAAAATTGTCTTAAATGTAAGACTATGCTACATTATAATAACTTATCATGAGTTATCGGACTTACCCTGATGACGGATTTGTGGGTCATCAGGCGCCGAACGGCGTTCTCTTATACTACTTATTCTACTTATGGTATATATAAAAAAAAACTACATCTAAGCCGAGAGGGTTGCCTTAATCTATTGCCGAAAGATGCTGTGCTGAATTGCAACAGTGTTCATTAAATTTGCTTAATCCTAGGTTGCGTGTCAAATGCAACCGTCTATAACTAAATTTGGCCTAGGACGATCGCCTGGGGCAATTAAATCCCCAGATCACCACCCGCACGAGCCCCAGAAACACCGGTTGTCTCTAGGGTCGCTAGATTCCGTCCCCTTAACTCTAGGTGTCGACGTCTATTACTAGGACTAATCTATGCGCAGGCGCTTACGGTGCCACTAAGCTAACCGTTTCGCCCGCTGTAACTTTCGTGTTCATAACCGGGTGCCGTTCCTATTTGACGTAGGTGAGCCGCCCACTTGGCTCCTGTGAGGGGCGCGCAATGCCCCTCTCTTGATGCCCTCTGGTTGCCCGTTGCGCCGCCATTTATGTGGGCATTGGACAGTGTGGTCCAATGGCATAATATTGTCTTCGCCTTAATCGGCCGTCGCAATCTGCTTTCGCAGTGATATTTGCCTCTATGGGCCGCCGTAGTATGCATTTTCGCATTGATATATAAAGTTGCCTCTATGGGCCGCCGTAGTATGCATTTTCGCATTGATATATAAAGTTGCCTCTATGGGCCGCCGTAGTATGCTTTTTCGCATTGATATATAAAGTTGCCTCTATGGGCCGCCGTAGTATGCTTTGCTCCAACGCATAGGAGTTTTGCTTCCCGCTATGGAAGCCGTGCCTACTTAAATTTAAACTGAACTAGAAGTCTAGTCATAATGGGGTCGTCTCTAGGGATAGCTCCCGAGGCCGGCGCGGAGTGAGCTATTTCTCCCGCCATTCTCAGAAAGTCTCCCTGCAGGTCTTGGCTTCGACGACCGTGGCACAAAGTGGGTTTAGCATCCCTTCCTCCCATGGGCGGTTTATGCGCACCTAGGATTCCAGAGCTTGCCCGACCAGGCCGCGAATGCTTTGACCTTACGTAGTTCGTCTGTTTGGTCTAGTCGTCAGTTAAGTGAGGTCGCTGCGCTGTCGCGCCAACTGGGGAAGGGTCCACCTCGCCTTCCCCATCTCTCAAAGTGTGGTTCTCCTGACCTTTGGCTTACACCGTTGTCAACCATCAGCCAGGGTGTTTCAGATTCCCTTTTTTTTTTTTTTTTTTTTTTAAATATAGGTGTAACCTGTGTAAAAAGTGTCAAATGTAAAATACTTCCAGTGTGGTGGGCTGGTAAAACCTCTACATACGTAGACTACTTTAGGCTACCTGTGCTATATCAGCTTCTCCAGCGATAATGCTCTTTTTTAACCTTGATGGAGGTGTTAGTAGGGTCTGTGGCGTCAGGTACCCTGTTATTGTGATCTGGGGGTAGTTATCTGTAGAGTGGGTTAAAGCAGGGTAGGAGGAGGTTGCGCACTTCCGAATTCCGCGTTAGTGGCGGCCTGGAACCGGTTTTTGTGCTGGGATGCTCCTACAGTGAGTGGAACGGGGCAGGTAATTCCCGGGGTTGCAAAAAATAAAATAAAAATCCATGCCGGTCTGATATCAATATCCCCTGGTGAATGGATGGGATATACATGCATGCGTCTGGATATGAGGCGTTTGCACTCATGTATGGATAGGTGTAGGTTGAGGCATAATACTAATATATTTCCCTCTCATGCGGGATGATTTAAATTTAAAAAAAATGGTTAGTATTTATTACTTATGGCCTCATCTCTCATATGGAGATGTGCATTACGCTTAGTTGGTGTTTGCCGATGCACCCCTCTCATTCAGGTGATAGCGGTGGGGCTCAAGGCGTAGCATGCCCTTTCTGTAAACACATGAAGTTTACCAACCCTTATGTATACTTTGTAGTGTAGTGTAGCTGTTTTGGTCGTGTTCCTGTGTCTGCGTTGTTTATGTTTGGACGTGAAAAGGTTATGGGAAGGGAGTAGAGTGGGACGCTGTTAGCATGTTCTCTTGTCATCCTCCCTTGGTCCATGTTGGTTTTCTATCCGCGCTTTGGGATAGCGAAGCTTCACGACCTACGCTGGTCCGTTATAGGGCTAAGTCCTAGTCGCCTGGAATGATTTGTTTCGGGACTAGGGTCGCAAAAAGAAGTTGTTAAGGGGAGGTCCCGTTTCCTCAAAGTCCCTATGTTCGCCCCTGATTGGTGAGCGCGTTTGTGTGTGTGTGTGTGACTACGCTCCGCTACACCACGCGGACGCCTGGTCTGCTGTAGGGCTAAGTCCTACTGTGTATATTGTGTATGGGTAGGAAGCGCCCGTGGCCTGCCAACGTCTTTACGAACGTGCTACTCTGGGCCTGCGACAAGTTTTGGTCTGTGACGTCTGCTTGTTGATAAATGCTTTCGCAGTGTTGAAAAATGTATAGTGTTATGATTGTTCTGCATTTGTTTATTCATGGTCACTGCCACTACACAATCGCGTTTTGCCATCGACAGTGTTGCAAAGTGGCTAAGTCTGCAAGTCATCAGTTTGTGTGTGTAACTTCAGGCCGGGATTTTATGTAGGTTAACCACTGTTGCGTGTTTTTCTGCACGTATGCCAGTGTGGTCATTGTGTTAAATTCCTGGCGGCCCGATGTGGTAATCCGCCCTGCTACTATTGCCGTTGTGTGGCCATTATTCCGTAAGACCGTTGTCTTACGAAATTTATATGTCTCTGTCTGGAAAGTCCATTTTCCCTGTCAAGTGTATTTCTGGAATTTTATGCCTGTCATTTGGCCGCAGGAATGTAGTATTATCTGTCTAAGCCGTTATATGGGCCAATTTTGGTGTGATTGGAAGGCCGTCTGCTTGTTTTTCCCTGGCGTGCAATTTTCTCTGGGGTTCGAACCCGTGTTCTATGTAATTCTCTGTGTTATATGTCTGCGTTGTTCATGTTCTGCGGGCATTCTGTCTGTATTTTGTTTGTGTTTCTCGTACCGAAAATACCGTTGTTTAGTTAGTTTTCGGTACGAGGTTTTTGTGTGTGGACATGGGTTCGAAGCCGGTTGTCTGTAAAGATTTGGTGGCCATTTCTGTGCCGCCTACACTATGGCAAATGGGCTGTGTGTTTTTCTATGCGCAACCCCTAGTATACCTTCCTGCGAGGAGTTTGCTTATTTTTGCCCTCTCCTCGTAGTGTAAATTTTGAAGATATAGGGTTCTTGGGTTGGCTATGAATGATTCCGTGCAGTGTGCTTTGGGAACTGTCGTCTGTAAGGCTCGCAGTTTATCACTGAGGTCTGCTTTACTGCTGAGTATGGTGGTGTCGGGTTGCAATGTCTTGCGCGCTCGCTTGTTTACTTGTTTCGATAACGCTGTGTATCCGAACATGTGTTCTTAATCAGCCTGCTTTCTGTTAGCGCTCTTCGCATTATAAAAAGGCAAGAGGGGAATTTTGTGGTTTAACGTGACCATTTCTGGAGATCATGTGCCACGGGATTTCCGTTTTACTTGGAATCCAAACCACAGGCCATGGCATTTCACTTCGGAAATCTCATATGCATTGTACGCGAGTGTGTCTGGTCCGCTAGTCGCGTATTTGGTGACCAGATGCCAGAGGCGATTGTATTGTTTTTCGTTTATGACCCGCTGTTAGTGGGACTGTCCCAATTAGTCTTAGCGTTCTCATTATCCTTATTCTACGACTGGATATTTACTCAACCTTATATTCCTGGTATTCAGAAGGTTGCGGGTCTGGAGACCGCCTTTTACCCAGGGTAATTGTTTCCGGCGCCATGAAGGTTGTGTCTCCGGGACAGTTCTGGTGAGTGTTAGGATGGTATCCCGGTTCGGTCAGTGGGCTATTTCTTGGCTTTCTTCCCACGTGTTCCAACGGGACCGTTTCCTTTTCTTTTAGCAGTGTGCCCGCCTTTACGTGTAGGTGTGTGTGCTTTACGTGTGTGATATGCCTTCATCCGGCGGGCGTGAATAGTGTCCTTTATGAGTTTCCTCCCATGGCGCACGTTCACTATATAATTTAGGTCAGATACCTTCCTGCAGACTTTGAAGGGACCTGCCCATCGTGGTAGGAGGAATTCGGAAACGTTTTTCTTACGGGCATGATTGGAGACCATGACCAATTGCCCGGGTGTGTATTCCACGGTCCTTCTATTCTGATCGTACCGCTCTTTTTGTTTTTTCTGGGCCTCGGCTATGTTTTTTCTAGCGTCCATGCGGGCTATCTGCAAATGCTCTAGCCGAGCCGCATTGTCTGTGTGGGCGTCCTGTGGGATACATATATTGTCTATGGGACTTCTGGGTGTGTATCCGTTGACTGTGTGTCGAGGTGTTTGGGCTGTTTGGAGGGGAATTAGCCTCGCTTCCCGTGTAGGACACCTGTGTTACGTTACCAGGTGGCTCGTCACCTGATATGCTTGTGCTGATGGCCGGTGTGTTGTCGTACTGTGTGGATTCGACTATGTGTACGGTTCTGTCTAAATCCTGTTTTACTGTCTCCAAAATAGTGTGGATGTCCAGAACCGCTTCTGTCGTGTGACTATTGGCTTTAATAGTGTCTGTTTCTAATAGCTCTGAAATGCGCTCGAGCAGGTCACTGGCTTTCTGCTCTGTGATCTGCAATTGCTGCAACAATAGGGGATGGAGTGTTGGCAGGCAATCTACCTCACTATCGCTGGATACCGGCGACTCGTGTGTGTATTCACTGGCCTGGGACCGTGTAAAATGTATAACCTGTGCTGCAGCGGCAGGGTGTTGAGCACGGATCTGTGCTGTGTGGAATTCAAGGTCCCTGAGAAGTTGTACTGCAGTCTGGTCAGTTATTAAGTCACTGTTCTTAATCTTTAGCTTCGGCAGGAGTGGAGTTGTACTAGCCGACAAATGGTGTGCAAAGTCTCTTAATGTAGTTCTAAATGTGGACATTTAATAATTTAAAAAAAATGTGTGACGCAATATGAGGTTAAAAATAAAAAAAAAATCTCTATTTGCTTGGCTTTTTGCGGTACGGAAGGGGTCGCTTTTCCTACGAGGGCTCGTTGATTGAGTCCCTTTTCTCTATGCGTAGTACCCCGCCTCCACCATCTGTTTTAGATCCCTTATTTAGGGGTGGTAGGACCTAAAACGGAAGAGTTACTGTATTGATTTTGAATGGAGTGTCTAAAAGGGGGTAGCTGCCTTTGGAGGGGCAAGCTGACCAGTGTGGAGTGTTGTTTAGCGTTAGGAACTAGGGGGCGCTCCTATAAAGACTGTAAATGTGGTTTAAGGGATGTAGCCTTAGCACGCGGGTCGATGTACTAGTCGCCCAGCCGGCTACTTATTATATAATCACCTTGCTAGTGTCAGCGGTTCGGCACGCGCTTCACTTGAGCACGCGAGCCGCTGTGAGGAATACAATGACGTCTGAGTTGGCGTTATTACTACGGTGTGTCACGTCTGACTGTGACGGGAGTAAGGAAGGACGTTGGGACGTGAAGAAGAGTGTAGATCAGTAATGCAAGTGTAAGAGACTGACCAAGTGTTTATTGGTCAGCAATGAGTAACTGTTAGTCCCTTTTAAGGGATCTTGTGATGTTATAATGTGAGTACAAACTGTGGGTGTTAGGTTACAAAAGTAGGATTCTGAACACTGACTGACTGACTCACCTCGGTTGACACTGTCGTTAGCCTCCGGCTGTCTCGTCGAAGCACTGATGATGGAGAGATCCTCGTGACCCACTTAAGGCACCTTTTATACCTTTAGCCTCTGTTCTGTCAGCGCGTTGTGGCATAGTTGAACCAGTTTGTAGTATGTCGCTGTGTGTCATAATTACGCAAGGGTTGAGCTGCTTTATGGAGTAGCCAGCTGCCCTTATAGTATTGATGGATATTGGGTAGGCTTTTAAAGGGTTGCCTTTTATGAGATTTAGACAGATGATGGGGGGGATGATCTCTAAGGGGTGCATACCCCTTGGGTATTGTACAGAATACTGTGGGTCTTTTCTACAGCCCCAACCCACAGAGGTCGTTACACTACTTAACAGCAATTTATCGGTTTGTATCATGTAATCTTAACTGTCTTCGTCCGAGAATTTGATAATGCTTCTGTATTCTTTCTAGTCTGCATTGTATTCACTGACAGAAAGAATATTAACAGGAATACTCACAGAAGGCGAAATGAGATATCTTCATGCATTCATCTCATTGGTTTAGTCACAGCTGATCATAACCTGTATTCCGCTCATGCAATTTACGTAAGGCAACAATACACTTATTTGCTGTTTTAACATTCATGTTATTTCACTATGATTTGTTGCCTTAAAATCAAGCATATCACTATCAAACACTATTCAGTGTGATCATTCAGAGAGAAGTGTACATACATCCAACTGTAGAATATATCCTACCAACATGAGGTTATGTAAGTGAACAATGACCGTGTACTATATCGTTACCAAAAACTGCGAAGTGAGTCCTCGCTATCACAATAACTTAATATGCACTATGAATAGACAACCTATTAACACTATATAAACTGTAAAATATTATAAAAGAGACGAAATGTCCACATAAAATACATAAAATACAGGATGGAAAGTCTTCCCAGACTCGCTGAGTCACGGCCTTCACACTCATCATCCTTTAATTTACATAAATCGTAAAAACTAAAAAGTGAAATGTCTTCTAAGAAGAGCAAGCAGCAGCAGCAGAAGCATCAGACAGGTAACGACAGTTCCAGTTCTACCAACTCCGTAGAGGAAGTAGTACGGCGTGTGATGGAGGATTCCTTGCAGTCAAAATCATTTGTGGACCTAATTGTAAGTACTGTAGTGGATAAGATCACGGAATGTGTATTAAGTAAACTTGAAGAAACGATCCAATTCAACTTGAATCTTTGTGAGTACCTCAAAGTTGAGATGAAGAAACGGGATAAAGAGATCGAAGATCCCAAATCGGAAAGCAACTCCAAACACGATGAACTGGAGCAATACCAAAGGAGGCAAAATCTCCGTATCTTTGGTGTGCCAGAGCATCTTAACGAAGACACAGATAATTTAGTGCTGAAAGTTGCCGGGGACATCGCTCTTGCGGACATTGACAGAAGCCAGAGTTTGGACCCCCAAGATTGGGACCAAACCCAATCATAGTAAAATTGGCGACGTATCGTGCTAGGCATGAATTGTTTAAAAACAAGAAACAGCTCAAAGGTACCCAGGTGACAATCAGGGAAGATCTCACAGCCACAAGACTAGCGATTTTGAAGGCGGGAATTGCAAGATTTCAGCAATCCAACGTATGGACTTACGATGGCGTAATTTACGTGAAGAAAACAGATGGCAGCAAGCACCGTGTTACAAAGTTGTATGAGTTACCCAAAGCTTAAAGTAAGACCACTTAACATATAGCAATAGTTTGTTTTAGTAAGCAAAAGTTGGTACACCCTCTAAGATATCCCACACCACAATCTGTCTGTCTCTCTCCCGCATAACTGTTCATTGCATACCCCCTCCCCTGCCGTGTTGCTGGTGCTATTTCAAACTGACCTTTCACTTTCCTCCCCTCAAAAG